>CAUYLG010058329.1:0-39486 GCA_963573385.1 Cacajao melanocephalus
TGACCACCTGCCATGCTTTAATTCGCCAAACCTAACACACCTTCCTCAGAATCTTTCCACTGGTTTCCTCTTCTCTTCATTAGAGAGCCCTGACAAACTCTTTCTGGTCGTCTTTGCTTCCCTCACACCCTCTGGATTCTAAACCTGCAAATGTACATGACTGTATTATTCAGAGCTGTAGACACCTTGTTTAACCCCCTTCCCTGTGCTGGACTTTTGCAGGAGTCTTAGACTTTCTCAAACAAAAGAATTATATATTTATGTAAACATATAAACTCCATCTTCCCCCATCCCAATTTTAGGACCCCCCAAACCTCCCCCATCACAGAAAATGAGGTTGATAACTGATCACACCTCACTAATTTTATACTGTGAAAAGCTTTTTGAATGTGCTTGTCCTTATTTTTACAATCATTTCACTTTCTATTTAATATCAATGGAGTAAGCTTCAAAAAATAATTGTAAATGATTATATTCAATATTATACAGTGATACAGCTTTACATTTACATATAACTATACCCATGTGATAAAAAGACACATACGTTTTTTGTTTGAGAAAACATATATATAAAATTATCACATATGTAAATTTTTCTCTATACAATACATAAATTTATATATATAATTTATATAAATGTATATTTAATATTTCATCTATAAAATAGACAATATATAAATATTATATATCTGTGTTTGTATATATACATATATATAAAAGCCAACTGCCCAAAGGACCAGAGAAAACTTTTAAAATATAGTTGTTTTTTTTTTAACTCGAGCCAGGCAAATTTTTGGGAAAGAATTTCTTCACCACCCGTCATCTCTGTGGGTGAAAGAAGATTTATTCTCCTCTTTCATGTCCCCTTCCCCTCACCATCCTCACCCTGACCTCACAGAACTTTTTTTAATGAACTGTATTTCAGCACTAAGATTCATGATTTTATGATTCTGCCTAAGTGCCCTTCAAGACTCAAGCCAAAGGCTGTTTTATTTTTCAGATCAGCCTTCTCACCTTTTCATCTGCCCCTAGTACCCTCGGACACTGATGCCTCGCTCTGCAGCAGTCTTGTTTATTCACTAGTGTCTCTGTGAACTTCTTCACGCCATCCTGGGGGAGGTGTTACCTTCACAATCCTAAAATACCTGCAGGTCTCCATGATGGTAGTGAAGAGGAAAGCCTTCAATGCTTGTGCAAATTACATAGAATATTTGATAGTAGCAACTGTGTTTAATTACGAGTTTCAGTGCAAGAAAATGAGGAGAAAAGCAGTGGAACCTGTCAATCAATGTTGGGGTCTACATGTTTTTATCAAAAAATCCTAAGGCACTGACCTCACCCCAGCAGATTTTTTGATATCCATGATTACTAACCATCATTTTATTCACTTTCATTGTTCTTTATCTTTTAGCACGACTGTTTGTTCTTTTACCTGTGCTTCTGTCACATTTTTCAGCTTATTTATTTGTGTTTAAAAATATTTTAGACACATGACCCAGAGAAAGAATGAATTTTTAATATTCATTGAAACTTCTTGTGCAGCTCTCCCTATCTCATTCTCCCCAACTTTGCCTAGTGTTTACTATTCTAGATTTCGTGTTTCTATTTCTCATGAACATTTATACTATGCTATATATTTTAGCATCTATAAAATTATATATAGCTGCTTTTGCATTTTTTGAAACATTACTCATATGATAAAATTGTAGTTATTTTGTAGTTTGATTATTTTTAGAATATTAGTTTCTGAGATACAGGTATGCTAATCCATATAATTCTAGGTAATTCATTTCTTTGTACTATTTCACTGAATGAATATATTATATTTATCTACTCTCCTGTTGATGGACGTTTAGATTTTTTTCTTATTTTCCTACTTCTTCTCATGCAAAGCAACAATAAAATATTCATGTACATGATTTCTTGGGCCAAGTGCAGGAGTTTGGCCAGTTTGGAGGAACTGCCAAACACAAACTATCAGATCTTGTGAGAACTCACTCACTATCACGAGAACAGCATGGTTGAAACTGCTTCCATGATCCAGTCACCTCCCACCAGGTCCCTCCACTGACCTGGGGGGATTACAATTTGGATTACAATTCAGAGATGAGATTTAGGTGGGGACACAGCAAAACCATATCAGATGGTGTATCCATATTCACCTTTTCTGGAATATCGACAAATTGCTCTCCAAAGTAGATTTACCAGTTTATTCTCCCTTTAGCAATGTGGGACATTACCTCATTACCTGTTGCTTCATCAGCATTTGGTATTGCCAGATTGGTGGGTAGGAAATCATATTTCATTATGATTTTGATTGATATTTTCCTGATTACTGGTAAGATTGAATATCTCTTTTTTTGGCCATTCATATTATTGTGAATTTCCTTGTCATATAATTTGCTAATTATTTTATTATTTAAAAGATTGAATTATAGAGCACTTACTGTGCTTTTGGCTTGTAAATCCTTTCTTGATTTTGTTACTGGAAATATCTTTTCCCCAGGTATAGAATACTATAGTATTTTTTTATATCTCTCTAGGAAAGCAGTTAACTCACGTGTAATGTTTTGTATTTGTCTATCTCTTTTTCTCATAAGGTTATAAGTGCAAACAGAAATAGAATTTTTCATTTTTATTTCTTTAGTTCCTGGCATATCCACCAAAGTTGCTTGAATTAATTTGAGAGTGCCAGTTAATTTAATGTAGAAGCTATTGTTAAGTTCGAGTTTCTTACTTAAGGCTTTTGATTTGAAGGCATTTCTGTCAACCCTAAGTCATGTAATATATACATATTAATATGTACAAATATACATATTAAATGTGCCACAGTTTTTGTAGCCAAGTCAGATTAGGCCCTTTTATTAACATTTAAGAAGGAACTTCCCACAATTTCCAGGCAAAGAGTTTCTCTTACAACACTGCTAAAGTCGAGATAGGTTAATATATTCAGATGGGATTTAAATAACAGATGCAATGCTATTTCCAGTCCAGAGTTGTTGGGGAAGCAGGGAGGAAAGAGGGCATAATTTGTACAGTGCTTTGTCATCTTTGCAGCTCATCAATATCAGCAGCTGACACAGGCGAGTGTTTGTCAATGAGTTCTATTGGCTGACACTGACCTTGTTGTTACAACCACTGCTTTCTTGACATCTGCTAGTTTGACACGTGGCACTGGATTCCATGTGCAGCTGGTACCTTGGATTTGAATGTTCTGTGAGTTCTATGACATTATTAGTACAATTCCTTGTTATTATCACTATGTTATACATTTAACATAAAGGTTAGCTGTGTACTATCTGTTTCTTATTTCATATCGCACTAGTTATGTTTTAGGTGTCATGGCTGTTTATAACGGTATCAGACAACAGATGTTAAATTAGCTATGGACTAATTAGCGTGCTCAACTTTAGAACTGCTTCAGGAAAAGTTGATTTTGCTATAACTTTATATAATGGGAAATAATTTAAATTATGGGTAGGAATGAGCATGATGAATTTGAAAAATTGCTTTGCATTTAAGCTGCAACTTTTAAGACTAAATTTCAGATTATATATTTTTTAATTTAAAAAGATTTTAGATATAAAAAACTTGGGAATGTAAAAATGTATCGTGATTTTAATGATTTGATCTTGAAAAAGGTTTCAACATGTAATTCTAGTTTCTTAACATAGTCTCAGTTATGCTTTATGACTATGAAATACGGAAGACACAGTTCTACTTTTTCCCCTTTGTCATTCTTTAAACTTTTCTGTTCCCCCATCACCCCTCCTTTCCCTCTTTCCTAACCCTGCATGCCAGTATTTGTACACTCTTAAGTTAAAGCTTAGGATTCCACGCATGAGGGTTCATTACTTATTTTTTCCTATAGTGTCCCTAAAACTAGGAATTAGCCACAGTAGTAATTGAAGATAACAATTTTGTTTATGGTGCTGAACATGATCACATTTACTGCTGGGTGTGTCAAGCCTATGATGATGGAATAATAAATGGGTACTGAACGTTCCTGCAGCTTTTATTTGCAAGGCATTGCTCTTGCAATCAGGGTCACGTTACCTAGATGTAAGTGAAATAAGACAAGGAGAGAGCATTTATTTATGCCATGAATGCATTCCAGAGTGACTTAATTGCTTTTCTATACCTCAAGCAGGTGGTTATGTGTACATATGCAATAGTTGGGAACCTTTTTAATTTGGGTCAATAAGGAGAGAAAAGTACTTGCTGCAAATTCAGGAATTATTTTTTTTTCCTTTTGAATTCCTCAAATAGGGAAGATTAGTATATTTTCATTGTATTTTTTTAGCTTGTTGCCCCAAGGTAGCACAGCTTTAACTGTTCCCAGTACATCCCTGTTATTGTGAAGGCATTTTTATCTAAGAGTCATGGGAGCAAACGAATGGTGGATAAAAGCTTCAAAAATTCAGCCATTGTGAATTTCTGCAAAATCGTCTTCACTTCATTTACTTTCTGTTAGAAGTTATATATGTCAAGACTTGGAGGTTTTTTAAAGATGATTCTAGGAATTACTCCAGAAATGTTTTCAGATTTTGTAGCAAACCTCTGCTTCTTGAAGACCCTTCTTGAAGCGTGGATAGACCAGATTTGAAATCTGCTCTATTCATCCTGCAGATAGTTTTTCACTAGGAATTGCATCCATTACAGACTTTTCATCTTTAGTAAGTTATGGGCTTCAACCGAGAGTTCCTTAAATGGGTAACTGAGACACAAGGCCAGGCTAAGTGACAGTTACATCTTCATCCTCCTCCTCTCTCCTGATGCCAGCCGCACCATTTCTAACTGGCAGCGGTTCCAAGTGGCACCTCTGAGAGGCACTGAGAAACACTGTGTGACAATTGTTAAGATCACAGTGCTATGAAGTCAGAAAGACCTGTGCCTGAGTGCCAAAGCTATCACTTGCTGCATGACCTTGGGGAGGTTATTGAACCGTTTTCAAGCATCAGAATTCCCACTTATTAAATAGGGATGATGATCGTACCTATTTCAAGTTTCTGTGAGGACTCCATGAGAAAGTAGTTACTAAATATCTGACACACAGTAAACTTTGTGTTTATCACGATATCATGATTGTCTTCATCATCTCTGGTCATGTCAAAATTCTGGGGTGGATATTTGAACAGATCAGATTTCTCATTTGTAGCTAGGATAAAAGTAAACAAAAGGAGTCAGTGAGATTAAAGGGTGGAAGCCCAGCAGAGTGAGTCTTAACAGTTTTACAAGTCCAGCTCCAGTGTCCTGTGAAGAGCCTTCAACTTGCCAAGCACAGATCCATTCCTTTGAAAAGGTCATTGTGTAAAGAGCTGCCTACCATGGCTGACTCACACAAGCGTCTATTCACACCCATTTTCCTACATGAATAGTTCTAGAGTTCCCAGAGTTCTAGCCTCCTCTCAAGGCCTTTATTTACTTATTTTTTCCCAGAGCAGTCTCATCAGGCTGTGAAGCTCCAGCTTGCTTTATGTTGATGACTGCTGAGTCTACATCTGCTGCTCTCACGTCTTCTGAATTCTGAAGAAGAAATTGCTTAGGCTGCGTTCCGGGCCCTTTGTATTCTCTCCTGGAACTGCCGTGACAGCCTGAAGTTCCACTGCTCAGATTTATATGTCCTATGTCCTGGAATAACTGAACTATTGGTAATTTTCTATGAACACTCCATATTTTTCAGCCTTCATCCTCCTCACATTTACTACCTCTCCATGTGTGTTCATTGGTTCTTTTTCTACATTTACTCTTTGGCTAGGTGACATGATTCAATCTCAAGGTTGTACGTGCTCTTTATATCTTTACATTTACATCTCCAGATATTACTCTCTATTTAAATTCTAGGCTCATATATCTAACTCCATACTCAACATCCTCATTTGAATGTCTAAATGACCTCTCCAGCCTAAGGTATCCACAACTGAACTATTGTTCTTTCTCTTCTTATCCTACCTCTTTATGTGTGTATGTTTAATTTTTAGTATTACGTTGTGCTTTTCTTGACTCAACTCTGGAATCAGCCATTTCTGCAAGGAGACCTCATTCGTTTTAGGGGAATATGGCATAAAGAAACCAAGATTTGGTTTTTATTGCTACTGGGGAGTGAGATCATGTCACCACTTTGCTATGAATATTTCAATAGTTTCCCGTCACACTCAGAGTAAAAGCCGAAGTCCGTTATAGGGGCTGACAAGGCCCCAGGAATATGACCCCTTCTTAAGAATCTTGCCATATCCCCTGTGGTTCTTCCCTAGGGTCATTTTCTCCAGCCACACCTGCCTCTCTTCTTCAGGGACGTCAGCCTCCCACCTTTGGGTCTTGACTTTTGCTGTTCTCTCTTCTTAGAGTATTTTCATCTAGATATTTGCATAGTTCATTTCTTTACTTCTTTCAATCTTCTTCTTGAAAGTCACCTCCAAGGAAGCTTTCTCTGTCCAACCTATTTAAATCTATTGTGCTTTCACCTCCATCTTCTGGTACTCCCTGTACCTATCTTACATGCTTAGTTTTTTCTCAGCACGACCACAATACTCTAAGACATGGTGAAGCTTGTTTTATTCATCATCTATCTCCCTCTTCTGAAATAGAGGTTCCATGAGGGCAGGGATTTTTGTGTGTTTAGCTCACTGTTGGATCCTCAGGGTCTAGGATAACACCTGGCACCTAGCCAGCGCTCAGTCAAGATTTTTTGAACAAACGATGAGTAAATGAACATGATAAGTATATCGAAGCAGAGAATGGTTTCTGGAGGTCTATTCTAATATGACGTCAAAGTCAAAATGACATCCTATGGCTGTGCTTCTTCTGTGACTGTGAGGGTAGAGGGCAAGGAGGTGTTACAAAATATGCCTTAGGTATGTAAACTGCTAAAGAGGTGAAAGTTTCACATTTAGAGCAGATAGCCTTGGGGTTCAGATTGTTTGTCTTTATCTCTTAATGAGTCCATTCTGATGATTCAATGACTTAATTGAAGTGGGTTTTTTCATAGAGGGAAAGTGTTTCCAGAAAAAGAAATGTTATTTGATGCAAAAAAGGAAATGTAAGAAAAACCACGGAAATCAAGGATAAAAAATAGTGGCAAAGAGGAATGAATTTAATAGAGGGGCCAAGAAATTTCCGATAATTCAGGACATCTTTGAAAGCTTGGTGACTCCTCACGCACACACCTTTTCTTTCCCCGGGGGGCACTGCCCTCAGATGTGTGAAGGGTGGTGAGAAGGAAGAGGATTCAAGCTCTGGACCTGCACCGTTTGTGAGAACATTACTTTGTCTAAATAGAATAAAGAAGATTTAGCTTGGATGATGCTGCCATTTACTGAACTGATTAACACAAATTTTTAAAAGTACAAGATACTTTAAGATGCTTATGGGAAAGATACTCTTTTTTTTTTTTTTTTTTTTTGACTCCTCCACTGTTTGAGATTCTTGCTCTTTGCCAGAAGGTCCATCTGCCAGGCAGCAACCAGGCTGAGCCTAAAGCTCTACCTGGGGAATGTGTCCAGAGGGAGAACACCTGGGCAGACTGAACCTACTCATGATTTAACGCAACTTACTGAGCTGAGCAGCCTCCTTTTGGAGTCTTCAGAAAGGGCCACGGTATGATTTTCAATATAGTTCTTGTTCTCAAAAGGAAATTTGCATATTGTTATGCTTATGTGTTTTCCAAACTACACATATTTAGTTTATGCCAGGTGGTTTCAGAATTGAAGTAAAATAATTTGTCTTTTCTGAAGAATAACCCAAGGAAAAGAGAGAAACTTCTGCTTAGGTCTCTGAGGCATCGAACTTCCTAAATATGTCAAAAGTCAGATACTGGACATTCAGGGAAGGAAGAAGTGAGAGTCTGACCTAAGTGGGAGCACCAGTGGATAAGGCAAGGGATAAAAATATAGTAACTCATGAAATTATTGATTTATTTTATCCTTCTTTGCTTTCCCTGGGGTTCTGTAGTAGGTGAGACCATCTTGATGCCAGAGTTGAAAGAGGTCAAAGAGCATGTCCAGTCACAAAGACTGCATCGTTATTTAACCTTAGAAGATAAATGTCTCTCATCCCCACATCTCTCTAGCCCATTCTTTTAATTACAGAGGTGTCAAAGAACATTCCAAAGCACATCTGTCTCTCAGATGTTAGAGCAGACCGGCTTCTCAACTTTGGTGGCCATTGTTTATCAGTTCCAATGAAGCTCAAAAAGCTTAAGTCATAAAAACCGCTACTATGCTTGACTAGTTTATTCTACCTATTACAGTGATATCATAATTGGTAAGCAAATCTCATTGGTTAGACCAGGTAATACATTAGGCCATGGAGAAAAACTATTATTTTTATTTTCACCTTTTAGATTTCTATTTAGGTGTATGTTTTACGTTACGTTATATATTTGTCCAGGAGTACGTGTGCATGACAATGAATAAATTAGTAGATATTTCTATAGTAGTAGTATGTGCTCAGATTATTTTATTGATAAGTCCATACTCCAGAAACCTTGGAGGCCACCTTTTCCCCCCACCAAATTCAACATTTTTTGAGGACTATAGCAAAGAATTTTTACTGTTTCTAGTGGAACCTGAAAAAAAAGGGGTGAATAAAATATTTAGACTTAAAACTCTGGTGGATTTTTAAATACTTTTTTTCCCATAACAAAGTACATCAGCCTCTTTCTTTTCAAAGAAACCTGTTTTATTTTTGGTGTGGGTTTTAGTTAAATTAATAAATTGATTCAGGATTTAAAAGACCTATAAAAATTTGCAGACATTCTCTGCATATGTAGCCATGCTGGATTACATGACATTAATCATTAAAAAGGAAAAGTCCCTTTACAATAATAACATTTCAACAAGACTAAAATACCTGTTTTCAGGATATCAATTCCATCGGGAATTACCTTAGCTAAGTTTGAATGTTGGGCCACCTGGTATTTTCTGCTACCAGATTAGTTTTATATCCCATGGCCACAGGATAATTTTACTCCCAGATTCAAAGCTGTACTTTTTCTTTTCAAGGAGTGCATAATGTGGCCGAATACACATTTCGGTTTTGAGCAGTGACAGGTCAGCTAAAACACTTGGGTTTCAGGACTGTTCTATATCTGACGGATGGCTCATATGACGTAGCTCTAACTCTGAGACTATCCCTCTTACAGAATGCTTATGCCTGACCCTTTGAGCCTTTCAGAGACAAGAATCAGAATCTATCTCAAAAACAAAACAAAACAAAACAAAACACCATAATGCCAAATATACTTGAAGAATTTGCTAAAGCCTGAGTTGAGCCCAAATAATTGAGTTTATTTTTTAAACTAAAATTTGTATTGAACTTACTTCAGAATGTTTCTAAAGTATAGCCTGAGCTGCTGCCAATCTTGAATATTTTCAAAAGTATGGTACTATAACAGAATTAGACCATCAAGAAATGCTCTGGTTGAAATTGGACTTGATTTAGCTCCTCTGTTTTAAGTCCCTGAATGGAGCCTCCTCATAGCAGTAGGGTCCTCATCGTGTGCATACACCACGACCAATTTGTCCATTAATCTTTCCTGGGAGTACCTCTCCCCCAGCCACAGATCCTAGGTTCTATTTCCATGATCCCTCTAAACCCTAGGCCTCCAGTTCTAGAGCTCTTTTAATTACACTCACACCTGTTGTTTGAGAACTTGTAAACTTTCAGCCCTTTTAAACATTCTTATTTACTGTCTCACTTTTTTGTATTTAACTAATTTTATAATTTCTGCTATTCATTCTTTGGTTTTCAGAGCCATTTCTCTACTGAACAAGATTGTCTCTAAACTAAGCGTGTGTTTCTGAATACCAATTCATGAAGATAGTTTTCAGAAGGGGAATTGCAGCTAAGTGAAGCACTGATAATTTGTCAACCTGGTTACTTTTTACAGCATGACTTGACTAGGATCTGGAATTAAATACCCGAGAGAGAGGATTAAAAATAGGATGGGTTTCAATATCAGAAAGTGAATGCTTGAAGTGTCTTTTTTGTCCTTTTCATTCAATTTATCACACACACTGGCACTACAATTTCTGCAAATGGGTAGTGTTTCCTCTAGGGCTTCCAGATTTAAATGGAACCAAAAGGGCTGAGTTCTTCTGGCTGGATCATTCTATATACTTGCGAATTGCAATTTCAATGCAAATCATAATTATTGGCCTAGCAATAGCATATACTGTATCCCTCAAATGAAAACAAGAACTAGAAAGTTTTACCGCTTTTATATATCTTGGTACAAGTTCAAATCATTTCACAATGGTCCCATGTTTGACAGGCTATTAACATCTTATTTGATCTTAATGTTTTATTCATAGGTAGGCAAGAAGTACCATAAAAGTCAGGTGAATTTTGCAGAACATATTTCTTTATTGATAATATTTTCCTAATAAAATATATTTCAATACAGGTATAATTATACCTACAATATAGCAGAAGTATCACTAGTGTTAATTAATATGTAAACGGTGGTATAAGGGTATTATTATAACGATATTAATAGCATTATAATAGAATTCATAATGTAATAATATTTAAATAGTTTTAATATTAAAATGGTTTATTTCAATTAAATTTTTTTTTTTTGCTGTTCACATTTTATTTCAAAATATAAAATTAGGAAAAGTGAGACAGTCGCACTGTGTTGCAGGGTGCAAGAACTCTAGCCCATGCTCTGGCCAAACACCAATCCACTTACATAGAGGCTGCCTACCAGTTTAGGAACAGGGTAGGCAAATTAATTCCCTTTAAGTTAAACAACCAGGATTCCTGACACCCCATCAAGCTTTTCCTTTACTGTTCAACTGTGGTCAAACCCCAGATCCTGCCCACCCCAGAATATATCCATTTTTATTAGCCTAAGAAGGAGCATACACCAGTAGCCTGCAGAAAAGAAACCCGGGAACTCCAGGTCAGAGCTGAAGCTGCAGTCAGAGCCACAGGGTGGGCCGGCAGGCTGCCTTGAAGCAGGATAGTTCCTGACGCCCTACTCACACAGGTAAAATGGTTTTAAATTTTCTCATCAATTGCAAGACTTTGAGTTTCTGAGAGGATTGATAAGAATTATAGTCCCATTGACTCCATCACTTTAGAGTGTGGTTTGAGTGGTTTTAGTGCAGGGAGGATGGGTTATAGTTATTGAATCTTCTTTTTTTCTTTTGAGACAGAGTCTTTGCCCTTCTAGCCCAGGCTAGAGTGGTGCAGTGAGACGATCTTGGCTCACTGCAACCCCTGCCTTCAGGGTTCAAGCAATTCTCCTGCCTGAGCCCCCCGAATAGCTGGGATTACAGGCATGCATAACCATGCCCGGCTAATTTTTGTGTTTTTAGCAAACGGGGTTTCACCACGTTGGCTGGCTGGTCTCAAACTCTGGATCTTAGGTGATCTGCCTGCTTTGGCGTCCCAAAGTGCTGGGATTACAGGCATGAGCCACTGCACCTAGCCCAAGTTATTGAATCTTAAAGCTGCACAGAGCTCTCAGATCATCTGGTCCAGTGTCTTTCAAATTTGTGAACCACAAATACAGTGTGTGTGTGTGTTCATGTATATCTGAAACAGAGTCTCTGAAAGAGTGCTTATTCATGTTTTTTCTATTAAATTTGATTTTGTTCTGTTCTTCATTTTTCTAATTCATTTTTTGAAATGCCAAACAGGACTCACTAATAGTCATGACTTATAGTTGGAGAAACACGGATCTAGGCTAGCAGCTGTGTTTTACAGATGGGAAATCTGGAGTCTGGCAACACAAGTGTTGTCTAGGGTCAAAAAGCTCATTAGCTGCTAAAAGGAGGGGACTTTTAAAAACACATGTAGAATTTCAAATTCAAGTCATTTAGCATTTGGTGCTTACCAAATGATTTATGGCTAGTCCAGAAAGCACTTTAAAATTGCACTGTTGGAAATCAGGAAGCAACCATCACCCATTACTACTGCGCATGCGCGTAGGCACGCTTACTCCCTCTGCTACTGGCCCTGTGACACAACAGGCTAAAGGCTGAATTGGAATATAGGTACACCTATTTCTTTGCAATTTCTTTCTACTTCTGTCATCCAAGGGCGGAGCTGAAGAGCTGTGACAAAGATAAGATGTGCAGCTTTAAGATTCAGTAACTCGGGCTGGGCATGGTGGGTGGCTTATGCCTGTCATTCCAGCACTTGGTACGCAGAGGCAGGCAGATCACCTAAGGTCCAGAGTTTGAGACCAGCCTGGCCAACATGGTGAAACCCCATCTCTGCTAAAATATTTACTTTCTGGCCTTTTACATAAAAAATTTGCCAACTTCTGGGAATTATCTGATGATGAATGTAAAGCCCTTACAATTTGTGACACGTGATAAATATGCAAAGAAGAGTAGCTATTTTTATTTTAAAGTGGTAATGGCAATTAAGAGGACAAGAACTATAATGATTATGTTGGTGATGAGAGATATAATAAATTGTGATGGTGTTAATGGTAATGATAATGATAATGACAATAATATTAACAACAACAATAATAATAATTTATTTGGCTACCAGCTTTGAATTCTTTTATCTTATTTTAGAAGCCACTCCTGATGTTTCCGAGGCTTTTTCTTTTCCCTGGTATCAAAATTCATTTTTGGGGAAGAATCTGAAACTTGCTGTAAGATTGCTAAAAAAAGGGGGCTCTAGATATTGAGGCTTAATTGGCAGGTGTGAGAGGTAGTTTGAGAGAAGAGTCAGATCTTCTCCTTTTCCGTGTTTGCATAAAGCAGCCTCAGTCTCCACAGTAGTATTTTATTCTGGACAACTCCTTTGCAAATACTTGCAGAGTATTCATAAGGGATTTCTGTTTCTTCCTGAGATCGTACCATCAGCACTGTCAGAAGTTTTCACTCGTGTGGGGCTTGATGGTGAGTCCTCGTGGTTTTCCTGGATCCCACAAGCGTCCTGGGAAAATACATTTGTCTTGTTTCTGACTTTTTAATTTACAAAGCTAAAAAGAAGAAAGACATTCTCGTTTTGTACCTTTAATTTCTGAGCTACGCTAGGTTTCCTAAATTTTGGAGAATTTGCTATGTCTATGGCTTAAAAAATATAACTCTCATTGTTGCTACCCACAGACCCCAAATGTGTCTTGAAGTAAATTAGACTCACTCAGAAACTTAGCATCTGTTTCTTCTTTCAGTTATAAATTCACAAATAGGATCTGTTTCTCCCTTTAAAGTGGTTTCCCTAGCAACTAAACCACCCTTATATGATCAGAGCAGTTTGTCACTTTTGAAGTTTGACTTTCTGACAAGGCCTTCTGGCTCAGGGAGATGAAGAAAACAACCTCCAAACACAAACATTTCAAAAACACTCAAGTGATGAATTACAAATGAACTACATTGGGTGACTTTTCTGTAGATCGTGTGTCAGCCATCATCACCACCACGCTCCATAGCCAACCAGCAAAGATAGCCATCTCTTGAAGTAGCTATCTTCGTAGCAGAGAACAGATGGGAGTGATTCTTAAAGGGGCTAAATTACCATAGAGATATATTTTGGGAAGCGGTGGGTAGACAGAGATATAGAAGACTTGCAGCAGGCAGCCGCACAAAGCGAACTCACCTTGTGATTACTTCATCTTGCTTATCTCGAAGCTAAAGTAAACGTATTGGTCACAACTCAGATACATCATGGGGAAGACAGACTTTGCTCCCTCTACTCAGAAAGAGTCAGGACAAAGTGAGAGGAAGGTGGGTCTCAGCTAATCCTCAGGCTGACATTTTATTTGTGTTCATTATCTTTAAAATAATAATAGCTATTGTTTATCTTTGGTGCTTTTTTCCCCCCTGTTGCTGTCCTGTTTACTAATGATGAGAGTTAGGACCTCATTTCAATTCTGGGTTTTCCTTTCCCTCCCCCATCCCCTTCTAAATCCTGCTATAACTAGAATACAGTTGGGGATGGATAGAGTGATTGGGGTAAAAAAGAAGGATACATGAAACAGGAAAAGTGTCTACTTTTTCTTTTTTTTTTTTTTCTTTGAGATGGAGTCTCTCTCTGTTGCCCAGGCTAGAGTGCAGTGGTGCGATCTTGGCTCACTACAACCTCTGCCTCACGGGTTCAAGCGATTATCCTACCCCAGCCTCCTGAGTAGGTGGGGGTTACAGGCATCCATCAACATGCCTGACTAATTTTTGTATTTTTAGTAGAGACGGGGTTTCACCATGTTGGCCAGGCTGATCTCGAGCTCCTGACCTCTTGATTAACCCACCTTGGCCTCCCAAAGTGCTGGGATTACAGACGTGAGCCACCATGCCCGGCTAATTGCTTTCTAATGACATTTTCTATTGGCCCCTTAAGAAAGGGGAGAGAGAAATTATTTATGAGATCTGTAGAGACCCCCAAATGAGCTTCGAGTGAAAGAGCTTATGAGAAAAGAGTGAAAACAACAGTGGAAGCTTAAACAGAGTTTGCAGAGTCAGAATCTCTGTTCTGAGTTTGAATTCATGAATTTGTTTGCTCATGAATTTGCTTTCATGATCTAAAGATGAACAGCAAGTTTTCTTCCTTAGAAGATTTTCCCCGAGAGCACGGTGTTCCTTATAATAAGCAAGTCAAATGGGCAGGTCCCTCCCCCTTGCTGATACTTCAGATGGAGTGTGTCTGGGGGCCCTAGCAGCATCTAGCACATAGAGGATATATGAAGTTAAGTAAAAAAGTCATGTTTTGCACAACAAAAAACTTGTATCTTATGCAAAGTAAATATCAATTCCAGGAAGCAAAAGGGAAATGTTTTGAAAAGATTTGTTCTTACAAAGGAACTTTAACAATTTTTTTGGTCAGGTGTGGTGGTGCATGCCTGCAGTCCCCGATACTTGGAACTTTTTAATACCTTTTTTGGGCACAGGAAAATTTATCTCCTGGACTTTGTTCAGGTTCTATTTCTTATACTAAGCATGAAATACATTCAATTGAAGAGTTCTGTAAGTATTTATCAAATCCTTACTATAGTTTTATTATTAAAATTGATACTTTGGAAAGAGAAGCATAGAATGCTGACATAGTATAGTAGAGACAGAGATGTTGTGCCCAGATTCCCTTTTGAGAAATGTCTTGCTGTTGAGCTGCGGAAGGTGTGGTTGGCAGGTAGCCTCTGACTGTCACCTCCTTTAGGGTCAACCTCATCTGCAGAGAGGCTCTCCACTGAGTTCACCTTCTCAGGGAAGCCCACAGTGGGTGAAGCCTTGGCCACTTTGGCTGGATATGGGACGTGCTTATGGGCAGCCCTTCTTAATACCAAGTGTTAGGGCGCTCCTGTGCTCCTAACCCAATTAGCTTAGGTTTTGTTGGGTCTGCATCACCACTCAACTTCTCTCTCTGCCAATCTTGCCTCTTCCTCTTACGTCTCACCAGTTGCTCTCTCAAAAATATCTGACACCATTAACTTTGTCTCTGCATCTGTCTCCAGAGAATCCAAACTGCAACACCCAGTTACTAATGATTTTGCAAATAATTCAAGAGACAGGACTATTCTCTGTGGTCATTGAGGCTGTGGGACAGAATGTGACTGCTATGACGTATTCAGATGATAGGGAGAGAGCTGAGTACTGAAAAAATCGGAGATGACTCCTGGTAGATATGAACTCTTGCCCTAAGATAGTGGAAGGTTAGAAGACAGCAAGGACAGGCAAATGAAGCACCTGAGCCAAAGCAAGTAGTGAGACTGAAAAAGTTGGCCTGGCTACCAAGAAGGCTACATGTTAGGGAAGATTTAGAAATTGAATTGTTAATTTACTTAGGATTAGATCTGGCTGTGCAAAAGAGAGAAAACCCCAAAATGGATGTTTTCTTCTCTCATATTAAAAAAAATTCAGAAATTTAGTTTTGATCTTGTTTGAGATCTCTTCCTGTCAATTTATTCATGATTCTGTCTACTTTAGAGTGAAGCCCTTCTCATCAGGATCTAAGATGGCTGCTAGAGATCCAGCCATCACATCCAAATTCCAGACAGCAGGATGGAGGATGAGATAAAGAAGGGCATGTCACATCATTTTAAAGAAACTTACTTTTGATTATTTCTCGTTGGTCACAATCCATACCTACTGGTAAAGGAGGCTGAAGAGTAACCCTTCAACTAGGCAGCAATGTACACAGCTTAAAATTATTGTTACTTAAAAATTACAACGGAAATGTAGGACCACTCAGATGATGGAAACAAGTGAGACAAAATAATAAAAAAAAGTAAAATCTAGTGTCTTGAAAGTGATGGTGGCAGTAAAACATTTCTAGAAATTATAGAGAAGAAGAGTTATTTCATATATTGTGTGAAATGTCAAAAGATTTGGGGCATATTTAGTTGGAGGTTAATATTAATAATCATCTAACATATGTTGAGGGTTTTCTATGTAACAGGCATTATTTCAAATGCTTTGTATTGATCACTTTATTTAATGGAGACTAGCAGGTAGGTTTTATAAAAGGTCTATTATATATAAGGAAATGGAGATTTTCAGGAAGCAAGACAATTGACCAAGGTCACACAACTTGTAAATGGCAGAACCCAGCCTCACACTCATGTTTGTCAAACTCCCGAACCCAGTGACTTGCACCATGGTTGCTCATATTATAGCCAACAAGTGAAACATCAAAAAGGAGAAGCTGGAACTCAGGAGAGAGTGCAGACCTGGAATTGCGTATTGAAATCAGCCAGTTCCCATCAGCACTGAAACCATGAGAGCAGAGAACATGAGAGAAGACAGTCAGGAAGGAGAGACCTCAGGCAATGGAAAGAGGAGGATGCCAAGTGCTAAGTCTTGGGGATCTTTCTTTCTTTCTTTCGTTCTTTCATTCTTTCGTCTTTTCTTTTTTTTTTTAGAGACAGGATCTCAAAATTTCACCCAGGCTGAAGTGAAGTGATATGATCATAACTCACTGCAGCCTCGGACTTCTGGGCTCAAGAGCTCCTCCACCTCTGCCTCCCAAATAGCTAGGACTAATGTGCACATCATGCCTGGCTAATTTTTTAATTTTTTTTTTAAATTGTGGAGACGAGGTTTCACTCTGTTGCCCAGGCTGGTCTCAAACTCCTGGCCTCAAGTGATCCTCCTGACTCAGCCTCCAAAAGTGCTGGGATTACAGGAGTGAGCCACTGTGCTTGGCTGGGTCTTTCCGCTGAAGTTGGAGGAGAAGTAGGGAAGTCTCTGGAGCAGAACCAGGTCAGGATGGTGTCAGGGAGGACCAGGAGAAAGACTTTCTTGAAGATGAAAGAGACGAATGATATCTACAACACAGAAGTTCAGGGGGCAAAAGTCAATTATTTGAGTAGCAAGAGGTCATGCATTGATTATCTTTAGAGTGTTGAAAGAGGATGTGAGAATGGGTAGAGGAAGGTGGAAAATAACGAACAAATTGTTTAAAACTTGTATGGTGAGCCTATTGCTAATAATAGCTGATAATAGGAGTTAATATTTATTGTATGCTTACTATGTGCCAAGTACTGTTTCAAAGGCTTATGTAACTCATGTAACCGCAACCCTATGAGATAGCTACTCTTATTATCCCTGTTTTACAGATGAGAAAATCGAGGCAGTGAGAGAGTAAGAAATCTGTCCAAGATCTCACTGCTATTAAGTGGGAAAGCTGGGATTGAATCTCAAGCAGTTTGGCTGCTAAGCTCATGCTTAGAAGCCTAGAAAATCCAAAGATCTCTTTAAAAAGTAGTGACTTAGCAAAAATCCACATCTATTCTTCTGTTATAAAATCTCAGATACATTTTCATAGAAAATGTTAAATGTACTGAATGATTATCTATTCTTCTTTACTTAAAAAAGTTGTTTTGGAAAGGAATTTGTTTGTTGCATATTTTCCATGTCAGCTCTGACAGGAAATATTATTATTTAAAAAATAAATTAAATTTGAAGTCTTGAAGAAAAATTTGCTGCATTTTTCCTGGCAACCTTATTGAGAAAAACCTTAGTAAATATCTCCAAAAAGAAAGAAAGCTTTCTGTCTTCACAGCAAAACATTTTAATAACTATGCACTGAAACAATAACTTTTTTTGTCTCTCAAATTCCTTTATGCCTACAGGCTACTCAATAGAATGTCATTAGAATATCTCAAAGCTATTTTCACATAGTTTGAAGGCTCACCCATCTCCTACACAGTCACATGTTGATTTGGAAAAAATATTTATATATATAGATAGCTGTGCATCGTAGAGTATGGGCAGCGTATTGGAATCTAAGGCTTACAGATTACCAGCCTGCTCAGCGTCTCTAGACCTTTTCAGGTAACCAGATTTATTAATGTCAATGTGTGCTTTTAAAACACTGAGAAATGGTTCTTAAAATGTTTTCACCAGGGATACCACAGATAGGTTTTTAAATAAAACAGTACTGTGATCTTCAAAAACAAAGACTTCTCAACAAGTATTTATGTTTTTAGAATTTGGCGGTAATTAGAACAGGTGGATTTGAAGGGAATAGGTGTGCTTTCCATGTAGACTTATCAGTTAACAAAATCATAACTGAGAATAGAGCTTCATTATATGGAGAGATGTAAGGGCATAAATGTAAAGGCAAGAGAAAATGATAAAAGTTGATCAGAGAAAAAAGGAAATAAAAAAGCTGATTTTGAAGAAAAGTACTTTGAAGTACGTTCAGTAATCATTTTTATGAAATTTTAAAATGATGATAATGTCACTGGCATGCATTGGTGTTACATACAAACTTCATATTAGATTTCCAGTTACCCTGGGAAACTCAGGATTTTAATATGCTGCTACAACAATAACAACTAACCTCTTTTGAAAGCTTACCACATGATGGGCATCGTGTGGGAGACATCTCATGTATAATTTCATATAATTCTTACAAAATCTCTAAGTGTTAGATAATCTGTTTTCTTCATGGAAATGAAGGAGCCATTGTTCGTTAATAAGTGTTTGGTAGTGTCATTTTAATTTGTGGGCAAGCTTGATAAGTACATAAAGTGGCTTTTTCTTTGGTAAGTTGGTTGCGCTTTCAGTTTCTCTTTGATGGTATACAAAATACCTTTAGATAATGTATTATTTCTTCAACTTGAAATTTTTTTCTTCCTACATCCTATGTTATTGCTTTATTACATGCCATGAGAAGAATATTTAAAAATATGTCTTCCTCATATTTTCTATGTTGCTTCTTAACATTTCACCTTTGAAATAGTAGTCATTTCTGTCCTAGAAAGCTTTCTATTATCTAATGTGGTTAGTCAGAGAAGTGCCAGTGAGGGGATTTATATCATATTTGCAGCTACTGACTTACCACAGACTTACCACAAACTAAAAAATGCTTTGTCCTTTATTTTCTATTTCTTTATACTTGACATATAGCACAGTCTTATTTTCTCTATGGTAGGCACAAAACCATTCATTTGTTCAACAAATGTATATGGAGCATCTACTAAATGTTAAGCACTGGGGGTGCACTGGTGATTCAAACAGGCATCATTAATTCTTGTCTTCATGGGTGATTGCGTGGTGTTGGTCCCCAGCACACCTCCCAGTCTGTGGAAACACATTGGCAAACCGTAGCCATCAACTGGGTTGTTTTGCCCAGAATGAAAATTACTAAGTGTCAACATAAAATCAAGAGAAAAGACCATCCCAGTGTAATTTGATCCACCTACAAGTCTTTGCCCACAAAATTAATCTTTTACAAATATGTATGTATCTTCACTCAAAACAACACTTTGGTCTAAGTGGTGATTGGTTCCAGAGAATATGGAGCAAAGGTTTAGATCTATTAACTTGCACTGATTGTCATGTAACATCTGATGAGTAAGATTTTTAGCTATTGTGGACAAGAGTCACAGGGTTTGTAAACGTCTTTTGGATGATGGTAGACAAGGGTCAAGATTCTTAGAACCTGCCTTTGTGTTTTATTTTGGAGTAAAAATATTAAGGGGAGAAAAAGGAGGAAACAGTGTAAGTAAACATGGTAATATTCTGATACCCGTATCAATTAGAAATTTTTGTTCAGCCTCATACATTTGTTCGATCCTAAAAGGAAAGAGAGAAAAGAATATTTATTGAGTACCTACTATGTGCCAGGCCACACACTAGGGCTCTTATATGTCATCTCATTTAAATTTTGCATCTATCCTATGAGGTTCAGATGCCTTTATTATGGCTATTTTATAAAAATAGAAACTAAAGGTCATGGAATTTGAGTAAGTTATATAGGATTATCCTTAATAATAAGTAGATTTATGTTTTTAAATCTGATTTTGACTCTAAATTCCATTGTTTTCATTAGTAGAATTAATAAGTGGATGGTATAAAACATCAACTTAGAGCTCACATATTACTTTGGATATTTTGGAAGATAAATATCATTTGCTAACTACTTATGGTAACCATATGTAGTCATTCAACAATAATTTTCTGTGCTTATGTTATACTATCCATATTGAAAAGTATGTAGCTTTAGCACTCATGCCAGTGACAATATGATTGTATCTTTTGATATTCCTTATCTCATTTCTATTTTAAAGTTATACTCCAAAATAATCATGCATTGCTTTTATAGTAAGAGAATAACAGCTGTGAACAGTGGGAAACTCAGAGTATACAGCCACATTTTGAGAATGATTACTGGAAGCTTGAGGAAAGTATTCCTCAGAGTGCAATTCTCCTGGGTAGGAACTATATTGTAAAGAAAATCCTGACTGGCTCCTGTGCTGTTGTCCTCTGTATTTCTGTCTTTCTTATCACCGTTCTATAAATATGTACCTCTAAGGTAAGCCTGGAAGAAGCAGGGGGCAAACGAGATGCAGCATGAACCTGGGTTCTAGTCAGGTGGACCTGAGTTCAAATCCCATTGTCTCAGGTGCTGGTTGAGCAAGTTATTTAATCTCCCTGAGTTTCATTTTTCTTCCTTGTCTAGTGGACATGATAACTCTCTTGCTGGCTTGTGAGAGATATAAAAGATAATATATTAAACTCATTAAATGGTATCTATGTGTGGAATAAAATCTGCTCTTGGTTAGAGTGGGTTAAGTGTTTGAGATAGCCATGGTGACAGTCTATGGTTGTCCACAGTAGGAGGAGTGATCTAGACCAGAGATGCTTTTCTCATCTTTCTTTATGTACCCTGGGCTCTCACACACCCTTCTGATGCTGGCTTCCTCCATAGATTCCTGAAACATCCAAAGCTTTGGCATCCAGGTTGGGTTGCTATTTTTATATGTGCTGTGTTTTCAAAGTGACAAAATTCATATAGTGTTTAAATCACTCTCATTTCTCTATAGACCCTGACCCTGAAATCCTTGAAACAGCAATCCCACCTGTCCTCTCTGAATCCTCCATACATCTAACATAAAGCATGCAATCATTCATTTATTTAATAAGCAAATATTGACCTCCTATGTGACAGGCACTATATTAGGTGCTGGGGGTACAGCAGGAAAGAAAAAAGATACATTTCCCCTCACCCTGGCACTTATGTTCCAGTTGGGGAACCTGATACTAAAGAATTCGCTGTGTACTCCTATAATTGAAAGCAGCAAATACCATGTAGAAGTACAAGTGTTAAGAGAGGATACAATAGGAGGTTGTACTTGATCCATGAAGCCAGGGAAGCCCTCTTTAGGCAATGATTTTATAAAATGTGTTGTCTGTCAGAAATTATGTTACCCTCATGATGTAAATTAAAATATTCACCATGGAATCTTTGAGTTTCTTAGAGCTCAGCAGGGCAAATAGATATTAACTAGGGAAAGTATTGTGGGAGAGCATTCAAAGGAGAGGGAGTAGCATGCCTTACTTAAACTTACTCCATTTAAAAAAGATAACACAATAAGTCCTTCATCTTGTCCCAACCTTTTACCAATACCCAATTTCTATGTATGAGAAAGGGGGGAGTGGAATAAATGTGATTGAACACGTATATGTGTCAAACTTCTAATATAACATATCATGTCATGCCATTTTAACCATAATGAGGTGAGATGTTATCTAAATATTGCAAATAAGTAGGCTGATCATGTCTTGGTTGCTCAAAATGGTTCTATCCCAGGGTAATAATTTATACTGCTCTCCTTTTCACTCTTGAGAGCATTTCAGTTTGTGTGATATAGTCTATGGTCATAAATAATGAAGCTCAGAGGGATTACTAGCCTTGGATCACACAGCTAGTAAATGCAGAGGGTGATGTGATGCCACATTGGTGCTCTCTAATCTAAAGCCCATGCTCTTGTACTGTATCACACACACAACTTGTTGGCTCTACTCCTGTATTCCTCTCTATGTGACTCTTCTAATCGAGGTTAGGTAGCCCAAGACAAATTGACAAACTCTGGCTTTCTGACATCTGCATTCACTAATTCTGCTGAGTCATGTATTTCTATAAAGTACAAATGAAAAGAAATGAAGTACTGTTGGAAGTAAAATACTTGGTGGTGCAAAGTGAAAATAGCAGTCAGGCAAAAGTTTTCTCAGCAAGGCAATTTACTTCTATAGAAGGGTTTATCTCACAGATGGAGCAATGGTGGGAGCACACCAAACAAGGGAGGGAAAGGGGCTCTTATCCCTAATGCAGCTAGTCTCTACTGCTGTGTCTTTCCTTTGTTGACTCGGGTGGAATCGCATAGTCTAAGCTAATTCCAATTAGCTATTTTAAAGAGAGCAAGGGTAGGGGTTGAAGTGGCGGGGTGAGTAGTTTTGGTAGGAAGGATGGTTACAGAGCAGGTGACTAAGGATGACTAAGGACAGAGCAGGTGATAGAGAGTAGGAGGGGTTTGTTTTTGGAAACTAGGGGCAAGGAGGCATAAAGAATGAGAAAGTTAAACTTTCAAATGGAGAACAAATAACAGGAAAGCTGAACATACTGACATATTGGTTCTTTGAAGAGGAACTCAAAACTCATTGTACTTAACAATTTTCCCCTCTTGGATTTTAAAGAAAGTTAACAAGCTAAAACCTTTGAAGAGGAATTTATTGTATCCTACAGCACTAAAATCAAATAGTATAGTAAGTAATATATACTTTCATCAAATCAAATCAACGTGTGTAGTAAGTAGTAGTTCTTTCTTGATATGCTTGTCTTTACAATTATATTTAGCCTATTCTTTATGTTGCCAAAGTATGTGGAAACTAACTTAAAATGCAGTTGCTTCTGAAAGTCAGTATGTGACTCTACTGACAAAACATTGGTTATCATTGTCATAGAACTATTGTCATAGTTCTTTTCTTTTACATGATACCTTGTGGGCTGGGGAGGTTCATCACTTGCCCTGGTGAGCCGAGCCTGAGTGTAAGAAGCTTAGAACGTCTTAATCAATTAAACCCTTTTATGTTTAAGCCATTTTAATAACACTTTCTAACACAGTTTTTATCTTGGTCAAAACAGTAATACAGATGAAGTTTTTTTCCTGTAGAATATGATAAAAATTTTAGAAAGCATTCTTTATATGTAAATATATCAGAAACACGAAGTAGGATGCTATTGCTTCCTCTTTATTTTAAACAAAAAATCTGATTATACCAGCATCATATTATAAATAAATATTACATTGTTTTGTTCCTTTATGGAATATACTGTTACCTCCAAAGATGTGGGCATCACTCTATCTGCTTAGATTTTATGAAGCATATCATGTGTTAGAATTTGTTTCCTTTATGATATATGTAAAAACGATTCACTATGGAATTTCTGAGCATTTAAAAAAAAATAGTATTCCCAACTGTTTGCTACATACCTTATTAGTACTTCTTTGAATATATTTTAAGGTCTTTCAGTCAATCTATCATTCGTTTATTCAATTCTTATTCCTGTGGAACTGAATATGTTGCTTGTGAACTACTGTTAGCACAACTGAATTTATACTTGATAGACCTGATATATATACCACCTTCCTTCCCTGCCTTCTAACTCAGAGAACATCTCCTGATGTTCATGTAGCTTACCCTGCTCTCTTCCCAGTCAAGATCACAAATAGCATTTTATTTAGTAACTTTGTGGAAACTCTCTTTTTTTCCCCAAACTGTCTTCTTTTCATACATTCATCAAATATTATGGCTAAACGAAGGCTCTGTAGACTGTGCAGTTGAGCACTTTGGTCACACTGCGAGTGGGATGATAGCATGCATTATGAAAGGAAAGGGTTCTGGGGCCAAATGGATGTGGGAAACCACGGGCTAAACACAGCTTTAAAGGCCGTTTGACCATGAGACTCTTCCAAATATCGGATATGGAATATACAAATTCCTAAATTTATTTGACCACAGAAACCCTTGCTCCCCATTTGTCTTGCAAGGGTAATATTCTAAGAAGGGCACATTGGGGAATGCTGATCTAGAACTTCATTTTATGAGCAAATTGTCCCTGAGAAAAGAAATGACTCACCCAAGACCTCACAGCTATTTGGTGGAAAATCAGGGGACCAGAACCTATTTTGTCTGCTTCTGACCTAAGCAGCTGGATATTCCACAGCTCTGTGAATCCTGCTGTCTCTTCATGCATGCACTTGTGGGTACGATTTGTAAGACGGGATCTAACTGCAGTTACTCATGTCCTGCTACTTTCTTTAGCTCCTATACGTTTGACTCTTTGTAGGGGCGTGAACGTCAGTGATTTCCTATTCCATTTGAACTAGGAAACTTGAGGAAATTAGGTTGATTCCATTTTCTTCTGAACAGTCAATTCAAAGTTTAACAAAATTATTCTTTTCATTAGAAAAAAATAAATTCAAAAAATAATGAGTTCACTTTCAATCAAGAAGTTCATTGGGCAAATATTTATTGTGTGCCTATACATGCCACATACTATTTTAGGTGCTACAGAAATAGCAGTAATCGAAGGAGAATCCTTGCCCTCATGGTGTTTAAAATCCAATGAAGGAAATCAGAGAAGAAACAAGCAACAGAGGTTGGCAAATGCTCTGGAGAAAAATAACGTGGACTAAGAGGGGTAGAGAGTGCTGGCAAGGGGACAGGTGTGGGGTTGCAATTTTACATAAGGTGGTAAGGGATGTTTCATTGTTAATGTGATATTTGAGCAGAGACATGATAACCACTTGGAGAGTGGGCTTAGCATGTTCTAGAAATACATGAAGGTCACTGTGTCTACAGTTGAGGGAGCAAAGGGGAGAGTGGTGGGGTCATATCATTGGGTTGGAGGTCATTATGAGAACTGGTACTCTTGGAAACACAGGAATCTAGTCGAGGGTTTTGCATAGAGAAGTAACACGGCCTGACTTCTGTTTTAAAAGGTTTACTCTTGCTGTTATGTGGAAGATATGACAGATTGGCTTCCTAGGAAGCAGGTTCTGAGATGGATATTCGCATGCAAAGTTTATTAGGGAGTGCTCCCAGGACTGTAGGAGACGGGAAGGTGGCAGAGGGAGAGACTGGGCTACAGTGTGGTCTCAAAGCCTAACTGACCTCATGAGGAGCTCTGAAACAGATTTCTCTCTAGAGTTGTTTCAAGCTGGAGTGAGGGGGCCAGGACTTCATATGGATGCATCAACTAGCCATCCAATGCCCCCTAAGAAAGCAGAGTGACTTTGGGCAAGAGATTTTTTTTTCAGATGAGAAGAGCTCCTGAAGAGGACTGACAGCTGAGCAGTTACAGCACTCCCAGCAGCTAGGGAGTAAGTCCTTCAACCTTAAGGGGATATGAATGGTTCATCAGAGCATCCACTCAGGAGGCAAAGTGGAAGCAGAAAGACCAGTTAGGAGGCAATGATTCAGAGAGAAGACGATGGCAGGTTCCGCTACTGGGATGTTAGAAGTGGAAGTAGTGAGATACATTCATTTTCTGGATTTATTCTGAAGGGACAGCCAACTGCATTTACTAATACATTGATGAGGGATTCTGAAAAACCAAAAAGAATATTATGAACTCATGATTTGTAGCCTAAGCAACTAGAAATAGGTAGAAAATATCTGAAGAAGTGAGGAAAATTTTGGGAGGTGGGGAACAACTTCAAAAGAAACGCAACTAATTCAGATTCAGATGCACTGATGTTCAGATATCTATGAGATGTTCCAATAATGATGTTAATTGTGTGAGTGAAGTCATCCAGAGAAGCCATCCAGGCTGGAGAAATACATTGGAACTCATTGGCTTATAAACATTCTTTACAGCTAAATAACGATGTGATCACCGAGGAGTAACTCCTGGGCTACTTCAAAGCTTAGGGGTCAGAAGGTACAAAGCAGACAGAGGAGTGTCCAGGGGTTAGGAGGAGGACTGAAAGGAAATGGAGTGCCTGAAACCAAGCTAAGAAAGTAATTCAACAAGCAGAGAGTGAACCAAATACGCTTATTCCTAATGGTTAAATGTTTCTTGTTGTTGTCTCTGTTCCTCTTTCTGAATATCTTGTTAGGTCAAACAGTACTTTGAAGCTTTTGGTTTACTTTAATTGAGGACTACTAATATCTTTTAAACTAGAAAGATATAACCCAAAGAGAAGAGTAAGCAGTGTAACTATATACTTATAGCAGTATATTACTAATAAGTTGTAGCATTATAATACTATAAGTAGTAATAACAGAAGTAGAAGCAATCCCTATGTCCAGTACAGATGAGGCCAAATTTAGACTGTAATGGAATTTCACATACCGTTGATGAGAT
This sequence comes from Cacajao melanocephalus, assembly GCA_963573385.1. Lineage (NCBI taxonomy): Eukaryota > Metazoa > Chordata > Mammalia > Primates > Pitheciidae > Cacajao > Cacajao melanocephalus. The sequence continues at coordinate 26,563 of CAUYLG010058329.1, forward strand.
GTCAGGATTCACTTTAAGTATTGTACACTCAATTCTGAGTCTATGAAATGAGTTTGTCCTGATTAGGATCTCTGGAATCATCCATTACCTGAGAGACAAAGATCCAAACCCTAATGGTTCCCATCTTTAGAGGAAAAATACACCAATGGCTGAGCAGAAGTGTCCCAGTGTTTGCCAGAAACAGGATCTAGAAGTGCAGAAGCTAAGAGTGAAATCCCCCCGAAAACATCCTGATACCCATTGCTCATGCAGCCTGTGTTTTGTACATGACTTGTTACCCTTCTCTGACTTCATTCACTGCCCCTGTCACTAGTGAAGGCTCCTCCTTAATGAGACTATAAGCCATGCTGAGAACAGGTTCCAAGCCTTTATCATTTTATGTCTTCAGAGCTTAGAATCGTGACTGGCACTCAATAGATATTTATTAAGATAAATAAATGGGACTTCTCGTACCTTCTGTTATCAAGCCGAAGGCATAAAAACAGACAAATGGATGTCTGAATAGCCTTGGCAGCTGGATCTGTTTAATCACTTACATGTTTCTTGGCAAACTTTCATGGACTAATCTATTTTTTTCTCAAATTTGTTTCCCATGTCAGGAAAAGAGATTATTTGTTCTGTATTATTTATTTTAAAAGCAATGTTTTAAGAGTCTTTTGGCTGAAAGGTATTTCAGTATATCTGTTTAGTAATAATGGTGAGGAATGCCTGCTTCAGCCATCAATAATGCCAGATTTTAAAGAGAATTTTGGATTGTTTTCATCTGTTGCAAACTTTGACAAACTATTTTTTTCTGGAAAAAAAAAATTCAACAGAGCAGTTTGTGTTCCTTAGTGGGAGAGAGATCATTAAAAGTTTATGTTTACAAAATGCTTAAGGGTCTTGGGCAGACCATAGATGATTCTTTTTGTCTATGGAAAAGTGGTTGCAATTAGAGGATAGACTCTTTTCTCCTCTCCATCCAGGTAATTTTTATGCTCTTTTGTCATTCAAGACTAGTGCCTGTTTTTTGACCAGGTGCCATCACTTTCTATTTAAATACAGAATGGTTTCCATAGAAATTATCCAAAATACATGTGCTCTTTGAGTCTATATGTAGTTACTATCCAGATGGCTGAAGCATACTGTTATAATGCATGACCATTTGTGTGTTTTTAAGTAAAAATTATGACTTCTATTATTATAATAAATAGTCTATAACAACAATTATTAGTTAATCAAACAAAAGAAAGAAAATGGTTAGGGGAAAGTTACCAATGAGACACAGAGCAAAATGGCAAAATGTCAAAATAATGAATTGATTTAATTGGTTCTCTATTGTAAAATGATTCAAGAAAGCATTTGAGCAAGAAGAGTAGGGGTTAAAGTATTTTCTCTTCTAAATTTGATTATGCCAACTTGCATAAATAATATTGCTTTATGTTTGCAGGAGGGAATGAGAGAAAGAAAGGATCAGAGGGGAAAGGATAGAATGAGATACAGGAGAAGAGTTTCATAGCAGTTTGAATCCACTTGGAATAAACTGACCACTGACAAAAATCTGGACTGTCACTTCTTCTTGGGGAACCACACTATAACTTTGAGATAAGAGTGGTTTCTTAAGATTTATTTAAGATTTATATATAAATCAAAACACCAAAGGGTAGTATCAATAAATACATATATATTTTATACATATATATTCCTATATATACATATATATGAATATTTCCATTTCTGTTCTTCACTGAATAAAACGAAAACATCTTAATTCAAGATCTTTGATTACCTAGATTTAACCTACTTTTTTGGTCTTACTTGCCTTTATTCTCATTTATGTTATTTATCAAACTGGAAAACAACAATACCAACAGGAGTAACATGTATTAAGAATCTCCCTGGCACAGAGCTAAGAATATGTGGAATTCCTACACACTGAATTTAATTTTAATCCTCACAAGAACGCTATTAAATGAGAGCTAGTCTCATCCACATTTCACAGTTGAGAGGACTGAGTCTTTAAGAAGTTCAGTAACTTGTCTGAGGGCCCACAGCCAGTGATGATCTGACTCCAGGGTCCTATGCTTTATGACTTATTTCTCTTGCTGTTTTAATAGGTGCCTTCAATCCAGCCTTCTCTATCTGCTTGATAATAAGTGATATTCCATCCAACCTTCCTATCTCCCTCTCCCCATCCTTCTAAGTGCAACCCACATGCCACCATCTTGAATTACTGCACTCCAGGTGGCTGTAACATCGCCCTCTGAAATTCCTTGTCTTTGCTACTCAAAGTGTAACACAGTAGCAGTAGATCTAGGGTGGGGCTCCCAGGACATCTCCTGGGAGCTCCTTGGAAATGCAGAAGCTGAGGCCATACCTCAAATCTCCACACTTAGAAAGTGCATTTTAACAAGATCCCCAGGGGAGTCATGTGTGCAGTAGTTTAAGAGGAACTGCAGTATGGGACTTTTTCTTTATATATGTGTATATGTGTATGTGTAGCTATATATATATATGTCTAGATGTGTGTATATATATCTACACATACACATATACACACACATATATGTATATATACACACACATATATATATGTAAATATATATTATACACACACACACACATATATATATATATATATTACTGCACTTTAGGTTCTGGGGTACATGTGCAGAACATGCGTTGTTGCATAGGTACATACATGGCAATGTGGTTTGCTGCCTCCATCCCCCCGTCACCTATATCTGGCATTTCTCCCCATGTTATCCCTCCCCAACCTCCCTACCCCACACTGTCCCTCCCCTGGTTCCCCCAACAGACCCCAGTGTGTGATGCTCCCCTCCCTGTGTCCATGTGTTCTTATTGTTCAACACCTACCTATGAGTGAGAACATGCAGTGTTTGATTTTCTGTTCTTGTGTCAGTTTGCTGAGAATGATGGTTTCCAGATTGATCCATGCCCCTACAAAGGACACGAACTCATTGTTTTTTATAGCTGCATAGTATTCCATGGTGTATATGTGCTGCATTTTCCTTGTCCACTCTATCATCGATGGGCATTTAGGTTGGTTCCAGGTCTTTGCTATTGTAAACTGTGCCATATGAACATATGCGTGCATGTGTCTTTATAATAGAACGATTTCTAATCCTTTGGATATATACCCAGTAATGGGATTGCTGGGTCAAATGGAGTTTCTATTTCTAGGTCTTTGAGGAATTGCCACACTGTCTTCCACAATGGTTAAACTAATTTATACTCTGACCAATAGTGTAAAAGTGTTCCTATTTCTCCATATCCTTTCCAGCATCTGTTGTCTCCAGATTTTTTAATGATTGCCATTCTAACTGGCATGAAATGGTATCTCAGTGTGGTTTTGATTTGCATTTCTCTAATGACCAGTGATGATGAGCATTTTTTCATATGTTTGTTGGCCTCATATACATCTTCTTTTGAAAAGTGTCTGTTCATGTCCTTCACCCACTTTTGAATGGGTTTGTTTGTTTTTTTCTTGTAAATCTGTTTTAGTTGTTTGTAGATTCTGGATATCAGCCCTTTGTCAGATGGGTAGATTGCAAAAATTTTTTCCCATTCTGTTGGTTGCTGGTTCACTCTAATGATTGTTTCTTTTGCTGTGCAGAAGCTTTGGAGTTTAATTAGGTCCCATTTGTTTATTTTGGCTTTTGCTGCTAATGCTTTTGGTGTTTTAGTCAATGAAGTCCTTGCCTATGCCTATGTCCTGAATGGTTTTGCCTAGGTTTTCTTCTAGGATTTTTATGGTGTTTGGTCTTATGTTTAAGTCTTTAATCCATCTGGAGTTAATTTTAGTGTAAGGTATCAGGAAAGAGTGCAGTTTCTGCTTTCTGCACATGGCTAGCCAGTTATCCCAACACCATTTATTAAACAGGGAAGCCTTTCCCCATTGCTTGTTTTTGTGAGGTTTGTCAAAGATCAGGTGGTTGTAGATGTGTGGCATTGCCTCTGAGGCCTCTGTTCTGTTCCATTGGTCTATATCTCTGTTTTGATAACAGTATCATGCTGTTCTGATTACTGTAGCCTTGTAGTATAGTTTGAAGTCAGTTAGTGTGATCCTTCAGCTTTGTTCTTTTTGCTTAGGATTGTCTTGGCTATTCGGGCTCTCTTTTGGTTCCATATGAAGTTTAAGGTAGTTTTTTCCAGTTCTGTGAAGAGGGTGATAGGTAGCTTGACAGGGATAGCATTGAATCTATAAATTACTTTGGGCAGTATGGCCATTTTCATGATATTGATTCTTCCTAACCACGAGCATGGAGTGTTTTTCCATCTGTTTGTGTCCTCTCTTATTTCGTTGAGCAGTGGTTTGTAGTTCTCCTTAAAGAGGTCCTTTACGTCCTTTGCTAGTTGTATTCCTAGGTATTTTATTCTCTTTGTAGCAATTGTGAAAGGCAGTTCGTTCTTGATTTGGCTTTCTTTAAGGGGACTTTTTCTTTTTTCACTTTGTATCTCTGTCATTTGTATACTTGTTTTATATTCTCAAAATATAAGCTTTTTGAGGGCAGGAAGGGATTATATTCTCTTTTGGGTATCCATAAATACGTGTAAAATAGAAGAAGGCATAGTTTTTTTTTCATAACATGTCACTTATATTCAGAAATTTAAACCGTATTCTAGGTCAAAGTGTACTATGTTGTTTGGAACGTTTCTCCCACTGTGCTAATAGATTCGCTTACGGCATTTGTTTTACTCATTATTTCCATAATTTCAGGCTTTGGATAACATTGAAAATGTGTAGAGGCATAGTCTAGGTTTCTAAAATAATAATTCCTTCCCATAGCCTTGGTCTGTATCTAGTTCTTTAGATACAACATCTTTCACTGCCAAAGCACAAATGTAGATATTACAGATTTGGAGAAAAATCAATACTTAGAAAATAGAAATACTGAAAGCTGAAAAGCTGAAGACTCTAATCAATTCACATATGAAGTTTTAAGGTTTATCTGTAGTCAGGATTCTCACTATCTTCCAGGAACCTTGGAATGAAATTTTGTTTTGACAAGGATTTGATTCCAAGATTTATTTTAGAGATAATTTTGTTAATAGCATAACTTCAGTCACTACAGATGCTCCTGTATTGTTGCTTACGATTTATATCCTAAGGATTAAGTTACTGATATTTTGAAATAACTGTGTGTTTTCTAGTTCTTTATTTGGACACAGTGTTTGCATGTATTTATACCTCTAAATGTTCTCTATGTGTGTGACCAAATGATTATTGAGATTGGCAGATGCTAGGGCCCTTCAATCAGCTTCTTATTGCTGTACAATCTGGCTTTTCTCTTCCTTTCACAGAATATATAATTAGAATGCATGCATGAAAAGAAAAGAAAGCAAACACATATCAGTGGTTCTTTCTTTTTTTTTTTTTCTTCTACTGATTCTATTTCAGCCGTTAGTATGACCTCTCATGAAGTTCCAAATCTAAAAATTGTCAAAACAGAAACTACTCTTCGGAGCTGACACAATTCCTCAATTCAGGAATGATTCTGCTTTACCTCTTTTTAGAATTTCTTCTTTCTGCGTGAGTGTGTGTGTGTTGTTTTAGTATGTGGCTCCCTTCCCACCTCAGTCATTGGTTTGCTCGCTCCCTTATGTGATGAATCAATGCTTTCAGAACAGGGGCTTCTGAGTGACTGCGGGAACAATTACTTCCAAATGAACCCGTGCATCTTATCAGGGAGCATTCAGACCACACCCCAGGTAAAAGGAAAGCCTTTGCTTAATGCTTTCAGTAATTTTTAAAAGCAGTGTATGGTGGTGGTGGTGTTTGCTGCAAGGATGTGAGGGAGAGCTACCCGCTGTAGATAAATTTGTCTGTATATTGAAATGAAATGCTATCTTCACTTAGAGAAAAGGGCAAGCTGATAAAGACAAAACTGCTCATTGGGCAAAGAAAATCCTGAGGATTGCCCTTGGCACAGTGATAATGCTAAGGTACCCTGTAATGCCTTAACAGAAGGCTAGAGGCCATCTGTGAGTGTGGGTGTCAACATCTGAAGGAAGAGAACTTTCAGAGAGATATAAGAAAGGAAGGCATTACAGCCCAAAACTGAGCAAAGGCGCTGTTAGCCTGCATGGCATGGGAAAAAACAGTTTCTCAAATTATTAGGCTATCCAGTGAGAAGGTGATGGTCTTAGAGATTTTGAGCATTCCAAAGCGTATTTAGAAAAAGATTTTAATCCTTTTAGCTCATATTTCTATGATTAAGATAGTTTCCCAAGGATAGAAACTGAAATATTTAAATAACATTGACAACTGAAAGTGTTAATTGTCAATTAACAAGTGCAATGCTGTTAACATGCATCTGTTGCTGCTTTGTGGAAAATGATTTTTCATCACCATAGCAATTCATTCTCAGGCTACATTGGAACTTAGCCACAGTATGCTGTAAACAGCAAATTTGTTTTTGTTCTCTCTCCTATACCAGGGATTAAATAGTCTACTGGCTAACATTTGACTCTTTATCTGAATATTACCTTGCATAGTTAGTATAATTTCAAATTATTTTCCAACTGAAATTCTTTGCAAATGAGTATTAGATCCCTGGTAAGTTAAAGATCCTAGGTAAGCGTGGTGAAAAGAGCTAACGTTGTACTGATAACCTAAAAGAGGATACCAAATGATTGCCCTTTTTGTGATTATTCTTCTGAAGATATGTATGTGGACAGGAATTTATCTCTGATCTTGTTATTCTCCAACAGTAAACCAGAAAGATGAATAAGTCTTTAGTCTTCTTAGATTTCTTGTTTCTGTGTTTTCTGGAATAATATCATATATTGGTTCAACTGAAATTAAAAAAGTTGTTTTCCTACACTGGTGAAGAAATTTTATGTAGGGTATGTATGTTTCTTTAGGAAAACGTAACAATAAATTAGAAAGAAATAGATTTTCTTCTTTTCGGTTGCCTTTATTGTCAGTGTGTGGTTATGTTTAGAGGTTTCTTGGACAGTACTGTTATAAACGCATATGTTAGTCACTGAAGCATCAGTTTGCATTCATACTTCATTTCCACTTTATTCACTGAAAGTTATAGCTGTCAACTTTTAAAAAGTCCATAGTTTGTGATACACCAGTTGCAGAGCTGTATTTGTATCTTAGATATTGAAGTAGCATTAATTATACAAATTGTGCAAGGTGTTTGAAGAAGTAAATTTTTGTCATTGTATATGCCTTAGAAGATAAAGCTACTTACGCTTATAATGCTTATATGTATTTTGTAACCATGGGGTGCTTATAATGAAGCCTTTCATACGTTATTATTTAAATTTTATTTGGATGGAACCTAAGATAGATCTATAGTCATGACATAAGAAGATAAGGGTGGGCCTAGTTGCAGAACCTGAGGACAAGGTCATAATTTCACCTTTGTTCTCCTAAAGGATTATCTTCATTTCCTACTCAAATGAAATTATGGACTGGATTATTTGAACTACCCTCAGTAATTTCCTTGCCCAAACCACTCTTGTTTCTGTCATGATATTGATGAGATTAGTTATGTGATGAAACTGCCCTAGAAGACAATACATCTAGAAAGTCTGCTGTATTATATATTGCTGATCAGACAAGTAGGCCCCTCAAATCTCACAAGGGATCTAATGTTCCTTCCTACAAAATAAAGCAGTCGTTTATTACTTCCTGATGGTAAGCTGCCACCCAGGAATTTTGACACAACTACATCGAAGAAATAATGACACACATCTTTAAAGGGGAAAAGAATATTGAAAAGTAAAAGTTTTAAAAACTGGCTTAGGAGGGTTTGTCTGCACATTGTTTCCATAAAGTGTGTTTTATTTACCAGGAAATTATACCCTCTAAGTAGTCCAGAGTTAGTTCATTAGGCCCTTCTATCATTTGGGCGAAATCTTCTACAAGGATATCCAAATCTGTTTGTTCGAGTTGCACAAAGAATATCTCTAATTTTAAAGAGAAGAAAATCTCTGATAGCCTAGCCTCCCATATAGTCTGTTCCAAGGATGCCTTAACCCCAGCTTCACGTTTATTTAAGATAGTGCCACCAGCCATCAGCCTCTCTTTCCAGCCCGGTCTTGCCTTTACCTAGTGTGGCTCTCCTTTTCACAGAGTTGACCCTGTCAGCATTCTTGTCTCACATTTCCTTGATCTTCACAAGCTCAGTAGCCTTCCTTTCATCTACTCAGACTTACTGCCCAAGCCTGGAATTTAGAATCATCTAGAATTACTGTACTTCTAATAATTAAATTAGTAAATTCTCATATCATATTATGACCCCATCCATTCTCTCAAACAGTCATCGTTGTATCAACTCTGTTTCCTGAGCCACAGAGACCTCTAGTTCCTTCAGTTTGAGGGTTCTTCTTCCTTACCTATACGAACCAAACAACTCCATGGTCAATCATTTCCTCTACCCTCACCAGTACCCTTGATTTCCTTATACTCACCACATCCTGCCAAAACCAGCTCCAAACGTAAACTAGCAATGCTATAATGTACTTCCTCTGTTCCCATTATAGGCAGTTCAGCATTCCTTGAGAGACTATCAAACAGCCAAGCAAATTCCCTCACTGTTCCTAGATTTATATTTGGACTGGGCCCTCAGTATAGACTGTTAATAATTTTGTTTCTGGTCAGCCCTCTTTCCCACTGCTGTCAGTGATGTTTCAGCCTTTTAAAATCTTCCTTAAAACTCCCAGGCCACCTTGGCTAGTTCTTCCTCAGCTGGTGGATCACTCAATGTTAGAGTCTGTAGGGTTCAGCCTTAAGCCTCTTATTTTTCTATTTGTGTTTACACCTTTATTCATCTCTTCTAGTCTCCTAGTTTTAAATACCGTCTATGAGTTAACAACCCTAGCAATTTTATCCCCAGTGTAGAATTTCCTCTAAACTTAACTCACAGGCTCACATTTCCACTTGGAAGTATATTGACATACAAAATTTGATCTTTATTTTTAAATCAGCTTCAACTATTGTCTCCTCCATTTCAGTGAATGATGTGTCATTTCTTGTGGTTATTCACTTCAAAAATTTTCTACCCATCTTGACTTTTGTTTATCTCTTATATTCCACCTCAAATTTTTCAATAAATTCTATGCTTTTTCTTTAAGATGTAGCCAGAATCTTAATACTTCTTACCACTGTCATTTCGGCAACCTGAATTCAACTCACCAGTTTTTCTGTTATGGGTTATTGCAATAGACTTATAGCAAGTCTTCATAGCACTTATGGAAATAGTACTACATATGTTGTGCATTTATTTGTCTACTGTCTGTCTATTTCCCTTCGCTAGAATGTAAACTCCTTGAGGGTAGGGATTTTTGTTATGGCACCAACCCCTGGAATAGTGCCTAGCATTTAGTAGGCATTTAATAAGGCCTCATTGAATAAGTGAAAGTAAGTAGAAGGCAAAGTGTTAAAGTGAGAGTTGGTTTTACTAGGAACATAGTAGTAGGACTGAAGGCCATAAAAAAGGGCAGAGATGCCGATGAGTGAATAAATGTGGTGTTGGAGTTGGTTTTTAAATTTCACAAATCTTTAGCTAGACAAATAAATAGAATCAGAGAATAAAGGGGAGACATTATAATTTATACCACAGAAATACAAAGGATCATAAAAGACTACTATAAATAATTACATACCAACAAACTAGATAAGCTGCCAGAAATAGATAAACTCTTGGACACATACAAGCTCCCAAGAATGAAATATGAAATAGAAAATCTGAACAGAACGATCATGAGTAAGGAAGTTGAATCAGCAATAAAATATCTCTCATCTAATAAAGGCTCAGGACCTGATGGCTTCACTGCTGAATCCTACGAAATGTTTAAAGAAGAACTAAGACCAATTCTCCTCTAACTATTCCAAAAATATTAAAGAGGAGGGAATACTTCCAGCTTCATTCTATGAGACCAGCATTACCCTGATACCAAAACCAGACAAGAACACAACAAGAAAAGAAAACTACAGGTCACTATCCTTGATGAACATATATGCAAAAAATTTTAACAAATTACTAGTAAACTGAACTCAAGAGCAAATTAAAAGGATTCTTTACCAAGATCAGGTGGGGCTTATCCTAGGAATGCAAGGATGGTTCAACAAAATATGCAAATCCATAAATTGGATACATCACATTTACTGAATTAAAAACATAAAATGCATGATCATTTTAATAGATGCAGAAAAAAACATTTGACAAAATTTAACATTCTTTCATGATAAAAACTCTCAATAAATTGCATATAAACAGAATATACTTCAACGTCATAAAGGCCCTATGTGACAAATCCATAGCTAACATATCGAATGGGGAAAAGCTGAAAGCTTTTACTATAAGATTTGGAAAAGGCAGGGATGCCCACTCTCATTATTTCTATGCTTCATAGGACTGGAAGTCCTAGCCAGAGCAATTAGGCAAAAGAAAGAGATAAAAGGCATCCAATATGGGAAAGGAAGCAGTTAAATTGACCCTGTTTGCAGGTGACAAGATCTTACATATAAAAAATTTCAGATTCCACCCAAAACTGTTAGCTCTTAATAAGTGAATTCAGTACAGTTTCAGGATAACAAATTAACATGTAAAAATCAGGAGTGTATCTAGCAGTGATCGTTCTGAAAAAGAAATGAAGAAAGCAATCCCATTTATGATAGCTACAAAAAATAAAATAAAATAATGAGCAATAAATTTAACCAAGGAGGTGAAATATCTCTGTACTGAAAACTATAAGTCATTGATGAAAGAAATTGAGAAAGACACAAATAAATGGAAAGATATACTGTATTCATGAATTGGAGAATAAGAGTTAAAATGTCTCTAACACCCAAAGTGTCCTACAGATTCAATGCAACTCCTATGAAAATACCAATGATATTCTTCACAGAATTAAAACATCATAAAATTCTTATGGAACTACACAAGACCCTAAATAACCAAATCAATCTGAACAGAAAGAACAAAGCTGGAGGCATCACACTGCCTGAATTCACAGTATACTACTACAAAGCTATAGTAACCAAAAACCAACACATGGACCAATGGGACAGAGCTGAGAGTCCAGAAATAAATCCACACACTTACAGCCAACTGATGTTTGATATAAGGTGCCAAGAATACACAATGGGGAAAAGTCAGTCTCTTCAATAAGGGGTATTGGGCAACGGATATCCACATGCAGAAGAATGAAACTGGACTTCTGTCTTTCATTATATACAAAACTTAACATGGATTAAGGACTTAAATGTAAGACCAGAAACTTATGAAACCACTAGAAGAAAATATATTGGGGAAGTTCTATGACATTGGTCTGTGCAATGATTTTTTGGATATGACTTCAAAAATATAGGCAATAAAGCAAAAATATACAAACAGGATTTTAGCAAACTAAAAAGTTTCTGCACAGCAAGGGACACAATCAATAGAGTGAGGAGACAACCTACAGAATGGGAGAAAATATTTGTAAATGAAACATCTGATAAAGGGTTAGTAACCAAAAAAATATAAAAAAAAAAACTCTCAAACAACTCAATAGCAAGAAAACAACCCAATTAAAAAAAGGAGAAGACACCTGAATAGATATCTCTCAAAAGAAGACATAAAAGTGGCCAACAGGTATATGGCCGATAGGTATGAATGAAAATGATGCTCATAATGAAAAAGATGCTCATTGTTACTAATCATCAGAGAAATGCAAATCAAAATGATTAGTTACTACCTCCCTCCATAGAATGACTGTTATCAGAAAAACAAAGCATAAGTGTTGCTGAGGATGTAGACAAAAGAGAACACTTACGCACAGTTGGTGAAAATGTCATTTGGCACATTCATTATGGAAATGGTATGGAGGTTCCTCAAAATATTAAAAATACAACTACCATATGATCCAGCAATCCCATTACTGGGTATATATTCAAAGGGAATAAAATAAGTATGTGGAAGAGATATCTGCACTCTTATGTTATTACAGCAGTATCCACAGTAGCTAAGATATGGAATTAACCTAGGTTTCTATCAATGGATGAATGGATAGAGAAAATATAGTACATATACACAATGGAATACTATTCATCTATTAAAAGAATGAAATTCTGTCATTTGCAACACACAGATGAACATGGTGGATGTTATGTTAAGCAGAATAAGCCAGTAGTAGAAAGACAAATACTGCATGATCTCACTCTTATGTGGAATCTAGAAAAGTTTATCTAATAGAAGTAAAGAGTAAAATAGTGGTTACCAGAGGCTGTGGTTGGTAGGAGGGAGGGGGCTTGAGAAGATGTTGGTCAAAAGATATATAATTACAGTTAGATAGAAGAAATGAGTTCACAAGATCTATTCAGCATAGTGACTATAGTTATTGACAATTATTAGAAAAATGCAAAGATAATAGATGTTAAGTGTTCTCAACACAAAAATGATGATCATGTGAGGGTCTGTATTTGTTAATTAACTAGATTTAACTATTTCAAAAGAATATATGTTTCAAAAAATCTTGTTGTACATGATAAATATATACAATTTTATCTACAAAAAAAGTGGTTCTTATCACCTTCCCACTCTTTCCATTTCCACCACTTTACCACGTCTGTGAGCTCTTCTACATCTTAGTCCATTTTTCTCAGTCTCAAAGGAGACCATATTCATCTTCTTGCTGCTTTAACTTATTTCACCTGCTTCCTTCAGGGGCTTGCTTCCCTTTCCTTCTCTTCCCTCACCCATCCCCTAGTCTGTAGATATGTTCAAGTATATTATAAGACAAATAAAAGCACCCTGTTGACTCTAATTCCCGAATTACTCTCAACCTCTCTTTTTACTTCTCATCCAAACTTCTTAAAAGAGAAATCTACAGTATCATCTTTTCTTCTCCCTTCTCATTTAGTCCCCAACTTATGCTTTTGGCTTTTTCTTCTTGTGTCTAGGCTTGTGACTTTTTTTTTTT
>CAUYLG010058330.1:0-11487 GCA_963573385.1 Cacajao melanocephalus
CGGTGTATCAGGTCAGGCCTAGAGCTCCCGTCTACCTCAAAGCTAACCGACTGGATGAATGTTCTCCCGAAGACATTAGAAATGGAGGGATGGGGTCAGAGGCAGGAGGCTGCGGCCTGGAATCTGATGAAAACAATATCCCCCAGTCTGTGAGTTTACAGTGGCTTGAGCCTGTAGTCCCAGCCACTCGGGAGGCTGAGGCAGGAGAATGGCTTGAACCCAGGAGGCGGAGGTTGCGGTGAGCCAAGATCATGCCACTGCACTCCAGCCTGGGTGACAGAGCCAGACTCTGTCTTAAAAAAAAGAAAAGGCAACTGCAATATCATGACATGACTCTGTTTCAGGGGAAAATAAAACAGATACACAGTGTTCTCACAGTACGGGCTGGAGATAATAAAGCTTGGCAAGATCATCTTGGCCATTGGAGATCTTTCCTACGTAAGGAGAGCAGGGTGATACAGAGTGAGCAGTGCATCTGTGGGGTGAGCCAGTGAGCGCTTCTCAGCTCGGGGCACAGAGCCCCCCATTGCACCCCTCCTGGTCCCCCGCTCCTCTCTCCCTGGCCAGACCTCCAACCCCTCTAGAACCAGAGCCTGGACCAGACACAGCCGCCTCCCTCCCTGGCAACTCCCTTGGCCCCAGCTCATTAGCCCTGAAAAACCTGCTCAAATCCAGGGGGAGGGTTTTTCAGCTAAAATAGCTCCTCTCGGGCTAGTCTTTTCCTCTCTTCCCCTCATCATTAGTGAAATTGCAGCCTCTGCAGCTCCCAGGCTGTGTGGGGTGAGGAATGCCTCCCTTCCCTGGGGACTCCTGGCCAGAAAGAGGGCTGAAGCCTGGCACCAGGCCTGGAGATGGGAGCAGAGGCAGTGGGAGGCCGTGAGGGAGGCAGAGGGAGTCCAGGGAGGGTCCCTCACACCCTGCCCAGGAGCACGTGGCAGCCCCTCAGTGCAAACAGAAGCAGTCACTGTCAGCAGAGCCATGATTGGGCGAGCACTCCCCCTGTGGCAAGCACCGAGGTGAATTTATCCACGTGAGACCTAGGAGGGGTGGGGCTCTGTGTTAGGTTTTTGGACCAGTGCCCTCTGCACTCTTCTGTCAGCCACGCGGTTCTCACTGGATGACATCCCTGAGCCTTGCCCACCAGGGTACCAGGCCTCTAGCCATAGCAACTGGCTCAGAGGTGGGCGTGTGAACCCATTGAACTTAATGCTGGGAGGACATAGGCCTGGGGGGTGCCTGACCCTTTCTGGAGCGAGCCTGCCTGGGATGAAGCCACACAGAGCTGAGAGACGGAGAAAACCCGAGTTCTGAATACACTGCTGGGGCCTCTGGATCCAGCTGTACCTGAAAGAAGATTGCCAGAAATCCATGCTGAGCTTCTCCTTCATGTGAGCCAAAACCTTTGCTTTTGGATTAAAACACTTGAAATTGCATTTCTGCATTTTGTATTTGACAGAGTAGCAAACACTACAAGAACTGTAGTTGGCACTATTTTCTGGATCAGGAAACACAGGCCTAGAGAGGGAAAGCTACTTGCCCCAGGACACACAGCTATGGACATGCAGAACCAGTGCTCCAGAGAGGAAAGCTCCCAACTCCAACTTCTCCACCTGGGGTTCCCTGGGAAGGTGGGGGACATTTTCAGCACGACCCAGAGGACAGGGACATAAAGGTAACAGGTTGCTATGGTTACCAGCTCACTGTGTGGCCTCAGACAAGCAACCTCGCTTCTCTGAGCCTCAGGCTGGGAACAAAAACATTTTGCCCCTGCAGAGTGCTGTGGGTCCCTGGGGCAGGAAGCATGGCTACTACCTTTTGCTCCCCGACCCCAGAGGTGGGGGGCTTTCTCAGCCCCAGCTAACAGAAGCCCCAGTGGCTGTGGGACACACCCACCAGCACACACACTCCACTTGGTTTTAAATGTCTCTCAAAGACCCAATTCAATTTGGTAGAAGTCTGCCAGCTCCGCAGTGCAGAATTCAGCGGATGAGGTGCCTGCTTTTCGGGGAATAATTCATTTTTCCGGTGTCGGAGAGGAAAGTGATTGATCCAAGGGGCTGATGCCTCCTCCCTCCTCCTCTCCCTCCCTGGGACGGTCTGATTCCAAATGCAGACCCGAGACTGTTAGGTCAAAGTCGCAGCAATAGATAGGAGCGGGGGTTTCTGCTTTAATATATCGGATTATTCCACTCAGTGGTGACAAAAAACAAGATTTAATTCCCCAAGAAATACCAGCCGAGAAAATCATTTTCCCTGCCGGCTTCCCCCTTCCTTTATTTGTTTCGTTTTCTTTTTTTCAAAGACATCTTTGTCTTTCTGCACCTTTGAGGGTCTCTCTACACCCTACCCCGCTGGAGACCTCCCTGCACTCTGCCCACAGCAGCTGGGGCCTGTTCTTCTGTCTCGGAACATATTCAGGACCCTTTCCTCCCACCCCTCAATCACGGGTCCCTGAGGACAGAGATTTCTATTCGAATCCAGATGCTGCTACAGTGCTTAGCACATTGATAAATTATGGCAATAAGCCTCGGGAAAAGGCCAGTTAGTACCACAGCCCCCACTGACAGCCCAGGAAGCTACAAGCTGGCTAGGGAAGTAATTCACCCTCCTACTATCACTTGGGTCAAGGGTCCCTGAACCGCCTACTCCAGGAAGCCTTCCCTGATCAAGGTCTATGTTAGATGTCCCTCCTCTAAAATTCAGTAGGCTTCCCCTCACCACCCTTTTACTATTAGGCTATAGTTGCCAGACTTGGCCCATTTATTTACCAAACTTGTATGTAGCACCTTGTATGTGCAGGCTTTGATCTAAGTGTCTTACCAATATTAATTCATTTGATTCTCATAACAATCCTATCAGGTAAGTAACAAAATCATCCCCATTTTACAGATGTGGAAACTGAGGCCCTGGTTATGTGACTCAGCCAAGGTCACACAGTCAGGGAGGGTCAGAACTGGTAACCCAGATCCTTCTCCACCTTTAGTCCGTGAGCTCCCAGAGGACAAGGACCTCATTGGTTCACTGTTGTATCCTCAAAGAATAACAAGGTGCTGGCATGCAGAAGGTGTTCAATAAATGCTTAAGTGGCCAGGAACAGTGGCTCATGCCTATAATACCAACACTTTGGGAGGCCAAGGCGGGCGGATCACTTGAGGTCAGGAGTTCAAGACCTGTCTGGTCAACATGGTGAAACCTCGTCTCTACTAAAAATAGCCAGACCTGGTGGTGCATGCCTGTAATCCCAGCTACTTGGAAGCTGAGGTAGGAGAATCGCCTGTACTCAGGAGGTGGAGGTTGCAGTGAGCCAAGATCGTTCCACTGCACTCCAGCCTGGGCAACAGAAAGAGACTCGTCTCAAAGAAAAAAAAAAAAAAAAAAAAAGCTTAAGTGGTAAATCCTTTCACATATGAACCAAAGATCGATTCCTGAGGCTGACCCAAGGTGTATGATTTGTGGGACACAGAAAACTCTACCAGTTCCAACTAAACCCTGAAGCCCCTGTCCCCCACAGGGACGAGAATCCTTCTGTGAGAATCACTTCACCCAGGAAAGCCTGTAGGTGGGGGCGGGGGTAGGGGGCCGGGGGAGGCAGCTCTGGAGGGGATTCCAGCCATGCAAAGCCCTTGCTATGTGACCTGGGGTGAGAATGCACGTCTCTGGGCCTCAGTTTCAGCTCAGCCTCTGAAATGGGAATAACAGCACATAGATGTGCTTGGAGGATGAAATCATACACAAGTGATGTTTTGAACACACCTGTCACATGGTGAGTGCTCAGCATGTGTGAGATACCATAGACTGTAAAACAGGACTTTGAGGATCCTTCTGCCATGCTCAAAAAATTTTTTAAAAACATCACCAATCCGAGTAAATGAAGCAAACTCTTAGATCTGGGTGGGAGGGTGGAGTTTTCTTCATAGTAGAACGGGTGAGTTGCCAAGAATTACCAAGAAGAATTTCACAAATCACACACAATCCATTTACTTCTGGGAGTTATCGGGATGTGGGAGAGTCTGAAACGGAACTTACTGGACCAGAAATAGCACTTGATGAGCGTTTCATTCATCCGGCCAGCACGCACTGAATGCCTTCCATGTGCACGAAGCAACGTGCAGACAGGGAAAGGGCTCGAGTTTTGGGGGCTGCTGCGACAGAAGCCCCGTCCCTGCAGCTTGGTGACCTCAGCCAAGAGCCCCACCTCTCTGAGCCTCGGCTTCCTCTTCAATAAATTGTGATGACAAAATAAAGCCTCCGAGGACGCTGCTGTAGGCAGTGGATGGGATAAGGCACAAGGAGACCAACAAATGTCGGTTCCCTCACCTTTCAGCAATGGCCCGCAGCAGTCAGGCGCTCCATTGAGCTTCACTCTCTGGTTCCAAGAATCCAGTGGGTGCAGGGAACTTGAGGCACATTAGTGACTAGGAGCATCAAACCAGGTTGGCAGGTGGGAACTGTAGGTTCCATTTGTGTGGTTGAGGACAAGGGGCAAAGCCAGGTAAAGCCCAAGTGTTTCTCTTTTTTTTTTTTTTTTTTTTTTTAGAGAGAGAATCAAACTCTGCCCCCCAGGCTGGAGTGCCGTGGTGCGATCTCAGCTCTGCAATCTCCATCTCCCAGGTTCAAGTGATTCTCATGCCTCAGCCTCCTGAGTGGCTGGGCCTACAGGCATGCGCCACCACACTCAGCTAATTTTTTTTCTATTTTTGGTAGAAATGGGGTTTCACCATGTTGCCCAGGCTAGTCTGGAACTCCTGGCCTCAAGTGATCCGCCCGCCTCGGCCTTCCAAAGTGCTGGGATTACAAGTGTGAGCCACCACGCCCGGCCATGTTTCTGTCTCCAAACCCATGCTGTTAACCCTAGACAAATGGCCTCCCTGATTCCTGGGAGAGGAACAGAGGAAAAAAAGCAGAGTGGGGAGGAGGGCAGAGACCCCTGAATGCAGCTTTATTCATCAAAGGAGGCTGCAGAAAGGCAGGGGAGGGTCCCAGGGGGCCTGGGATACACACGGTCAGGTGGTCAGGAACTTCCACAGAGTTCTCCTCCACGACTTAGAAACGTCACTTCTGTGGGTGATTCCAAGCTCTTCACACCCTCCTCCTTGGCACCAGCCCACTCCTTCATCCAGGCAGTTCTCCCTAACATCTACCTGCAATCTTTCCTGCTGCATGACCAGCTGACCCCAGCTGCAGCACTAGCAAGTGGCCCCCAGCCCTGTTCCATCCTGTGTGCAGAGCTCGCAGCAAGCAGCTCCTGGCTCTGGGCAGTAATCCTGCTGACGATTAATTGGCTTTTGTTGGAGGAAAATGAATACCATCTCATCTTAATCTTCTTCATTATTCTCCTTGTTCAGCAGAGTCAACACAAGATTAGGTTTAATTTACGGTAGTGAGGGGGAGATAGCAAAGTCATTACTCACCGGGAGCTCAGGATTGGATCTGCCTGGGTGTTCTGTGTTCACTGCAGGCTCAGGACCTCAAGCGTGGCCCAGGACTGTGGCAAGGTGGAAAGGGACTTGGGGGGGCTCTAGACTCCCAGACCCACTTGGGGCTAAATCCCAAGAGACCACCTAGTTGGGAGGGGCCCAGCTCTGGAGGGGATTCCAGCCACGCAAAACCTTTGCTGTGTGGCCTGGGGCGAGACCCAGGGGCCTCCAAAGCCTTGGAGACCCAGCGTAAATGTTTCTTATAGAGCCTCTGGGGTCAGAGCAGCTCCAAATCCCAGCACCTGAGGACACAGGCTCAGCCTCAAGCAATGGAAAGAGACCGGGCTTTGGATTCAAATTCGACTTTTCTGAGGCCTCTTCCTGGGCAGAGAAATGGGCAGGACAGACCCAGCTTGGGGAAAGCCTTGACAATGCTGACACCTAGTGGTACTTGGAGGAACTGGCCCTTCCCTCCCTCTATGTCCACACTGAATATACCATGTCCACAACTGAATACAGCATGTACACAAAAATTCAGATTTTTAAGGTAAAGAAATCAGAGGCCAGGCATGGTGGCTCACCCCTGTAATACCAACATTTTGGGAAGCTGAGGTGGGCAGATCATGAGGTCAGGGGTCAGGAGTTTGAGACCAGCCTGACCAACATGGTTGAAACCCCGTCTCTACTAAAAATACAAAAATTAGCTGGGCGTGGTGGCATGCACCTGTAGTCCCAGCTACTTTGAAGGCTGAGGCAGGAGAATCGCTTGAACCCAGGAGGTGGAGGTTGCAGTGAGCCGAGATTTCGCCACTGTACTCCAGCCTGGCAACAGAGCGAGACTCCCCTCACCAAAAAAAAAAAAAAAAAAAAAAGAAATCAGAAAGGAGAAGGGGGACTTTTCCATTACAAAATTGCTAAACAGAGGTTTCTGCTGAGAAATCTAAGAGGAAATTCATTTTACCTTCCCTGATCCCTTAGCCAAAATAGCAACCAAACACCTACTCTCCCTTCTTCTGCCTGGGGTAATGGTACACACAGACACTCCAGAGCCCACGTCATCTCCAACTCTCTGCTCTTCCTTACCGGGGAGCTCCCAGCTTCAGTCTTTGCTCTGTCCCCCCAACGTGTGGCCACTTCTGATTCTGTGCTCCAGCAAAGTCATTAAGACTTAACCTGGTGAGCCAGGAGAAATGCATGGACCTGGGAGACAGAGGTTTCAGTGAGCTGAGATCATGCCACTGCACTCTAACCTGGACAACAGAGCGAGACTCCACCTCAAAAAAAAAAAAAAAACACAACCCCCCTCTTTCCCTCCTGCCAACTGAAAATGTTTGCTTCGCTCCGTGAAAATGTTAATAAGTCTGTATAGACATAAAAAAACGTCAATTTTTTTAAAAAAAGATTTAAGCTGGAGAGCCAACTTCAACCCCTTACTCATTGTATGAGCCCAACAAGCTACCCCGCATCTCTGAGTCTTAGCTCTGTTACCTCTAACATGGGAACTGTACCTACCAGAGGGCCACGGTGCAGACTAAATGAGCCTGGGCACTTGGCACACCACCTGGCACTCTAGGTCCCCAGCAAATGCCTGTCCTCGCCATCACTGCTGCCATCAGTGTCATCATCACCATCACCATCATCATCATCCTGGTCTTCCTGCTACTCTTAGAAAATTTGTTTCATCCATAAGAGTGTCAGCAGTTGATGTCCAACCCCCCCATCCCTACCTCCTATTGAACAGAGCAAAGGTTTTTCCTTAACGGAAATGATATCATATGCTTCCTAGAGCATTTATATCCCATAGGGCAGAGCGCATAGTAGGTCCTCAGGAAACTCTGGGTCACCTACCTACATCGCCGAGCTCATGTCAGCTCACCTCCTCACTTGCTCAGTGCCTCAGCCACGCCGGCTGCCTTTCTGATCCGTGAATAAGCTCATTCCCCGCTCGGAGCCTTTGCACTTGCTGCCCCTGCCATGCTCTTTCCCCAGATCTGAATGGCTGGTTTCTCATCATCATGTGATTCAAGTGTCACTTCCAGCTAGGGTCAGTGGCTCACACATGCAATCCCAGCCCTTTGGAAGGCCAAGGCAGGCAGATCACTTGAGGCCAGGAGTTCAAGACCACCCTGGCCAACATGGTGAGACCTCATCTCTATAAAAATAAGAAAATTAGCTGGGCATGGTGGTGCACACCTCTAATCCCAGCTACTTGGGAGGCTGAGACACAAGAATTACTTGAATCTGGAAAGTGGAGGTTGCAGTGAGCTGAGATCATACCACTGCACTCCAGCCAGGGTGACAGAGTGAGACTCAGTCTAAAAAAAAAAGTCACTTCCTCAGAGAGGTCCTCCCTGATCACCTTGACCAAAGTAGCACTCCCACCCTCACTCTCTACGCTACAGAGGTCAAGGGCCTAAGTGGCTGAGTAGAAGTCCAGTTCTGGCTGGGCATGGTGGCTCATGCCTGTAATCCTAGCACTTTGGGAGGCCAAGTCAGGCAGATCCCATGAGGTCAGAAGTTTGAAACCAGTCTGGCCAACATGGTGAAACCCCGTCTCTACTGAAAATACAGAAAAAAAGTTAGATGGGAGTGGCTGGCGTCTGTAATCCCAGCTACTTGGGAGGCTGAGGCAAGAGAATCACTTGAACCCAGGAGGCAGAGGTTGCAGTGAGCGGAGATCATGCCTCTGCACTCCAGCCTGGGTGACAGAGCAAGACTCTGTATCAAAAAGAAAAAAGAAAAATTCCAGTTCCATCACTTCTTAGCTATGTGGCTTCAGATAAGTTGCTTAATCTCTCTGTGCTTCAATTTTTTTTCTTTTTTTTTGAGACAGAGTTTGGCTCTTCTTGCCCAGGCTGGAGCGCAGCAGTGTGATCATGGCGCCTTCTGTCTAAGGTAATGGCACCCATTACTCCAGGGTAATGCACCTCCTGGGTTCAAGAGATTCTCCTGCCTCAGCCTCCCAAGTAGCTGGGATAACAGGTGCGCACCACCACACCTGGCTAATTTTTAATTTTTGTGTATTTTTAGTAGAGACGGGGTTCACCGTCAGGCTGGTCTTGAACTCTTGACCTCAGGTAATCCACTCACCTCAGCCTCCCAAAGTGCTGGGATTACAGGCATGAGCCACCTCGCCCAGCCCAATTTTCTCATCTGTAAAAATGGAAGTAATCAGTTTCCACTTCATGGGTTATTATGACAAATTTATATAAAGCTTTTAGAGTAGTGCCTGGTATATTGATGAAGTGCTAACTCATGTGGGTAATTATCTTGTTTACTCATTTAGTTGCTTGTGTTACGTTACCATCTAGACTATATATTCCAAGAGAGCAGACACTTTGTTTTGTCCCTATCTTACATATAGTAGGTGCTCAATTAATATCAACTTGATATTAATTTGCTGGACACGGTGGCTCACGTCTGTAATCCCAGCACTTTGGGAGGCCAAGGCAGGAGGATTGCTTGAGGCCAGGAGTCTGAGACCTGCCTGGCCAACACAGCGTACAAACCATCTCTGCAAGAAATAAATATTAGCCTGGTGTGGTGGCACATGCCTGCAGTCCCAGCTACTCAGGAGGCTGAGGTGGTAGGATCGCTTGAGCCCAGAAAATTGAGGCGGCAGTGAGCCACGATCACACACACCACTGCATTCCAGCCTGGGTGACAGAGTGAGACTTCTGTCTCTAAAAAAATTTTTTTAATTGTTAAATAAAAAATAGAAAGGGTCTTAGGGGGCATGACATGAAAGCCCTATCTGCTGTCTCTGGCTTCAACTGTCCCCACTATCCCAGGGACAGCCCTGAGGTGCCCCCTGCTGGACGGCACACAGGTTTTTCCTTCCAGGCAGGGGTATCTGCTGTTCTATGTTTACATGTGGGTCCAGCTCTGTCCTCCAGGGTAGGGAACAGTAATGCTGAGAGGAGTTAAGAGCACTCACTTAGGGGCCAGATGTACCTGGATGGGAGCTTGTGCCGCTCCAGTTACTCTGTGTCACTTGCCAGGAAACTGTAAGAGGGATGGCCATACCCTCTCCCCCATCCCACCTCTGACTGGACTGTAGGTGGTGTGATAGGAAGTGCCCTATGCCCAGTGAGCCTTCTGGCCGGCCTCGCCCTGCCCTTTGAAGGCTGAGAAGCAGCTGTCTTGTCTTCCTGAACTAAACACCACTGGCCTGTCCAATGCCCCTCTAATGACAGGGAGAGTGAGTCTGAGGCTCCCCAGGTTTCCTCTGAGAGCCCCATGCCCTGGAGAGAGACCACAGCAGGCCCAGGGCCTCTGGGCTTCTGGCTCCTTCCTCAGGCTCTTGGCTGGAGGTGGCCTTCTGGTCTTGCACCTTCCTCCCACCCCTCCCCCTGCCTTCCTGGCTGTCCTGCTTCCCCTGTCCCTGGTCAGTCCATTGTGACCCCAGAGGCCTCTCCTGCCTCACCACGCCTGCTCCCACCCTCGCCTGCACCCTTGGCTTCAGTTGCTAGCTACGGACACTGCAACTCCAATACCTGCATCTGCAGCCCAGGGCCCCACACTCTCCATGGGCCTCTTTCTTGAATGCCCCATGGGTACCTGAAACTCAGGGGTGCTCCCCTCCACCTGCAGCCCCTCCCATACCCCCCCCATTCCTGCACTGACCTCCAGTCCTCACAGGCACCCCTACCTGCCCTCCTGGCCCTCATGCCCACAACCGGTCCCCACCTCATTCCCTCCCATAGCCCAGTGCAGGCTCCAATCCCCTTCCCACTCACCCCGTCTCCTCTCAACCTGGCTCCCCCAGACGCCCACCCCTAAGCATGGGAGCTCATGGGGTGAGTCTACTCCTCCACAGCCCTTCAATAAGCTGGGACCCAAGGGCCAGGCATCAGTTCCTTTGTCTGACTGGCAGCTCAGGTGAGCATGGACTGTGCCTTCCCCACCAGACTAAAATTCCCTAGACGGGGCGGAGGGTGTCCTTGCAGAAGCAGCTATGTCACTCCCTTGAAATGGTTTTCTGAAGTCAAGGTTTTGTTGCCCCTGTCAGACTGCGGATGCTCCGCAGAGCAGGGACTGTATCTCCACCACTACACTGGAGGACCCAGGACACCGGCCCCCCCTCCCCCAGGGTCCCACCCTACATGTGGCCGGGTGTGGGTAACCCCCCATATGGGCACCGAGGAAAGAGACCTAAGCAGAACCCTGGCATAGTTAGGGCTTGAAGAATATCTCAGTTTATAGTGTTATTACTCAGCTATTTCCTTTTATATAATCCTTTATATAATCATATATTAGTTTATAGAATTAGGGCTTGAAGAATCCCTTTATATAATCCTCTATATATAATCATATAATAGGTGATAGTACGAGTGCCTAAAAAATATTTCCCTGCATATATATACATATATATCTATATCTATATATATAGATATAGATATATATCTTAGTTCATAATCAGAGGAATGCCTAGAGTGGACACAGTACAGAGCATGAATTAAGGGAAAACAGTTATACCAGGACAAGAATCCATGACCCAGGTGGCAGCGTTCAGTATCGTAAAGATACCCGCTGTATGGCAGGCATGGGGCAAGAGCCACTCCTCCTGATAAAGGAGTTGTAGGACCTTGCTCCAGTTCTTGTGGAAGGCTGCCCTCAGACTGACAATCCACCTTGGTGACTGTGAACTTTATCAGGTCTTGCTACTGTGCTGCTCAAAAAGCATCTTCCCATAGAACCCATTGGAAGCTGCCAGAAGGTGGCAGTAACCCTGACAGCTCTGTCACTGCTATGTGACTTAAAGCATCCTCCCATAAATCTTCTTAGAAGTAGCTTGCCCATAGATAGAAGTACTGCACACTGCACCCTCTTCACTGCGCACGGCCCACCTTCAAGCCTCGGTGACCTAATGGGGGTGGACCCCTTACTGCACACAGCCCTTGCTTTCGTGGGAACAGGCCCCTTGCTACGCACTGTCCACCTCCTGGCCTAGGTGACCTAATGGGGGTGGACCCCATGTTTTATTGCTCACGACCCTATCACTATCCTTAAAGATGATTTCACTCACTGCCCTGCCCCCTAACCTATACACAATAAATACTCACGCTTC
>CAUYLG010058331.1:0-16333 GCA_963573385.1 Cacajao melanocephalus
TTCTAGCCTGGGCAGTAGAACAAGAATCCTGTTCTCTCTCCCTCTTTTTCTTCCTCTTTCTTTCTCTCGTACATTCTTTTTTTTTCTTTCCTTCACTCTCACTTTCTTTCCTCTCTTTTCCTTTCTTTCAAAAAAAAAAAAATTGATTAAATTCTCCAATCAAAAGACATAGAATGGTTAAATGGATTTTAAACCCAATACAACTATGCTGCCCACAGGAGACCCTGTCTTTTTTAAGGACACACATAGACTGAAAGCAAAGGGATAAGAGAAGACATTCCATGCAAGTGGAAACCAAAAGAGAGCAGAAGTAGCTATACTTATAACAGGTAAAATAAATCTTAAGTCAAAAACAGTAAGATGAGACAAAGAAGGTCAATATGCAATGATAAAGGAGTCAATTTTTTAAGAGAATATAACAATTGTAGATATATACACACTTAACATCAAAGCACCTAAATATATAAAGCAAATATTAATAGATCTAGACTGTAATACAATAATAGTAAGGACATCAACACATCATTTTAGCAATGCACAGATCAACCAAATAGAAAATAAAGAGGGAAACATGGGACATAAACCACACTTTAGATCAAATAGACTTAAAAACATACAGAACATTTTATCAACAGCAACAGAATACAGATTATTCTCAACACGTGGAAGAGTCTCCAGAATAGATCATATGTTAGGAAACAAAACAAGTCTCAATAAATTTCAGATTAAAATCAGATCAAGTATGTTTTACAACCACAATGGTATGAAACTAGAAATCAATTAACGGGGAATTTTGGGAAATTTAGAGGTACATGGACATTAAACAACCTTCTTCTGAACAAACAGTAGGTCAAAGAATACATAATTAATTAAAAGTTAAATTAAAAAATATCTTAAGACAAATGAAAATGGACACATAACATACCAAAACTTATGAGATGCAGTAAAAGCAATTCTAACAGGAAAATGTATAGTAATAAATGCCTATGTCAACAAAAAAAGAGAAAGATCTCCAATAGACAACAACATTACACCTCCTGGAGATAGAAAAAAAAATAAAAATCTAAGGCCAAGTAAATAGAGAAAGGGAATAATAAAGATTAGAGCAGAAATAAATAAAACAGAGATTAGAAAAATAAAGAAAAGATCAATAGAAGGTGTTTTGAAAAGAAAAACAAAATTGACACATCTTTAATTAGACCAGAAAAAGAGAGAAGACTTAAATAAAGTGGAGCGATTACAACTGATATCACGGAGATTAAAAAAATCGTAAGTGACTATTATCAATAACTATATGCCAATAAATTGGAAATCTTTAAGAAATTGATATATTTCTAGACACATGAAATCTAACAAGACTAATCACGAAGAAACAGAAAATCTGAAGAGATCAATAATGAAAAGGAGAGGCCAGGTGAAGCGGCTTATGCCTGTAATCCCAGCACTTTGGGAGGCTGAGCCAGGCAGATCACCTGAGGTCAGGAGTTTGAGATCAGCCCGGCCAACATGATAAAAACCCCTTCTCTACTAAAATTACAAAAATCTCCCAGGAGTCATGGCGGGCTCCTGTAATTCCAGCTACTTGGGAGGCTGAGGCACAAGAACTGCTAGAACCCGGGAGGCAGAGTCTGCAGTGAGCCAAGATTGTGCCACTGTACTCCAGCCTTGGAGACAGAGCGAGACTCTGTCTCAAAGAAAAATTTAAAAATAAAATAATAATAATGAGGAAGGAGATTCAGTAATAAAGTCTACCATCAAAGAAAAGCCTAAACTGCATGGCTTCACTGCTTAGTTTTACCAAACATTTAAAGAATTAATACCAATCTGTCACAAACTTCTCAAAAATTGAAGAAGAGGGAATACTTCCATACTAACTTTATGGGACCAGCATTATCCTGATACCAAAGCCAGACAAGGACTTTGAAAAGAAAATTACAAGAAAAGAAATTTACAAGAAAAAGAAAATTACAGGCCAATATCACTAATAAACATAGATGCAAAAATCTTCAACAAAATACTACCAAACCAAATTCAACTGCACATTTAAAGGATGGTTCACTGTGATCAAGTG
Source organism: Cacajao melanocephalus (assembly GCA_963573385.1). Taxonomy (NCBI): domain Eukaryota; kingdom Metazoa; phylum Chordata; class Mammalia; order Primates; family Pitheciidae; genus Cacajao; species Cacajao melanocephalus. Next base: position 2,072 of record CAUYLG010058331.1, read on the forward strand.
GAATTTTTCCCAAGGATGCAAGGATGGTACAACATATGCAAATCCACAAATGTGATTCACCACATTAACAGAATGAAGAACAAAAAAAGAAACCATAACATCATCTCAGTAGATGTAGAAAAATCACTTGCCAAAATTCAGCCTCCTTTTATGATTTTAAAAGAGAGAAAAAAAAAAGCCTCTCAACAATTAGGTATAGAAGGAATGTATCTCAACACAATAAAGGCCATACGTGACAACCCTATAGCTAACATCATACTAAATGGTGAAAGTTAAAATGTTTCTTATCTCACACAATATGCTTAAATCAGCCCAAAATGGATTAAATACTTAAACATAAGACCTTAGTCTAAAAAACTGCTAGAGGAAAACATAGTTGAAAAGCTCTGCGACATTAGTCTGGACAATTATTTTTTGGATATAACCTCAAAAACACAGGCAACAAAAATGAATATAGACAAATGATACTACATTAAACTAGAAAGCTTTTGCTCAGTGAAGGAAATAATCCATGGAGTGAAGAGACAAGCTATGAAATGGAAGAAAATATTTACAAACCACACATCTTATAAGGGATTAATATCCAAAGTATATAAGGAACTCAACTCAATAGCAAGAAAACAAATACAATTTTAAAATGGTCAAAGTACCTGAACAGAGATTTCTCAAAAGAAGACATACAAATTGGTAATAGGTATATGAAAGAAATACTCACTATTACTAATCATCAAAGAAATGCTAATTAAACCCACAATGAGTTATCACCTTACACCTGTTAGAATGGCTATCATCAAAAAGACAAAAGATAAGTTTTGGTAGCAACGTGGAGAAAAGGGAACCCTTGTACACTGTTGGTAAGATTGTGAATTAATTTAGCCATTATGAATGATAGTATGGAGATTCTTCAAAAAATTAAAAATAGAACTCCCATACGACCCAGATATCCTACTACTGGGTATATATTCTAAGGAAATGAAATCAGTGTGTGGAAGAGATATTTGCATTCCCATGTTCCTTGCAGCATTATTCACAATAGCCAAGATATGGAGTCAATCTAAGTGTCTGTCAACTGCTGGATGAATAGATTTCAAAAGTGTTGTATAATCAATCATGCATCACTTAACAATAAGGATGTGTGCTAAGAAATGCATCATCAGGATTATTTTATTTTATTTATTATTTTATTTTATTTTTTTGAGACGGAGTCTTGCTCTGTCGCCCAGGCTGGAATGCAATGTAAAATCTTGGCTCACTACAACCTCCACCTCCCAGGGTTCAAGCCATTCTCCTGCCTCAGCCTCCCAGGTAGCTGGGACTACAGGCATGCACCACCACATCCAGCTAATTTTTGTATTTTTAGTAGAGATGGGGTTTTACCATGCTGGCCAGGCTGGTCTCAAACTCCTGACCTCACGTGATCCGCCCGCTCTGGCCTCCCAAAGTGCTGGGATTACAGACGTTAGCCACTGCGCCTGGCCTCATTTTTAAACATTCTGTTCAACATGTTACTATACTGAATACTGTTAGAGACTTGCAACACAATTGTATTGTACCTATTTGTGTATCTAAACACAGAAAAAGTACAGTTAAAAGAAGTACTATTAAAAGTTGAATTAATAGTATTAGCAACTGCTTGGAATAAAGACAAGGAAAGAGTCCAAGATCCCAGGGTGTCTAGTGTACTACTGGTGTCATTAACAAGAACAAACCAATGAAACAAAACAGACAAACAGAGGAAAAGGAGATTTGGGAGGATAGATGATAGCCCAGTTTGGGATATATCGAATTTAGTTGATAATCTGTTACTGGGTACATAAACAAGTAAATAATAAAACAGAGGTACTTATCTCCTCAAGTACACACAACCTATGTGTGAGTGGACAAGCAGCCTCACGTCTCTATTTCTCAGTGTCCTTAAATGCAAAATGATGATGATGGAAAGCTACTGGTGGGGTTGAATCACAATCAAATGAGCTGGTATAAGTAAAGGATTAAAACAGTACCTGGCCCAGAGTAAATGCTCCAGAATTACTAGATATGATTTGTTCCTGTGGCAATAAGATCTCCTTCTCATCCCACTTTTATGTGGAAGACAGAGATAGCAAAAGCTTTTGAGATGACTTAGGGCCTAAGATTCCTGAAACTCTTTGTGGGTACCTCCAGAGGGCAATTCTATGTCTGTGGATGAAGAGTCAGTGTTGATGTGGGAATCTCAGAGGCAAGTGATGCAATATGCTCTGGAAAAGTGCGCAGTTTTGTGATTTGGTAGAGATAACCTGTACCAACTCTCAGGAATCAATTGTTAAACGTTTGAGAATTTTGCCAGCCAGTTGAATATAGCCATTATTAAAAATAAAATTGTAGGCCGGGTGCGTTGGCTCAAGCCTGTATCCCAGCACTTTGGGAGGCTGAGGGGGGTAGATCACCTGAGGTCAGGAGTCTGAGACCAACCTGACCAACACGGTGAAACCCCGTTTCTACTAAAAATACAAAATTAGCCAGGTGTGGTGGTGCACACCTGTAATCCCAGTTACTCTGGAGGCTGAGGCAGGAGAATCATGTAGAACCTGGGAGGTGGAGGTTGCAGTGAGCCAAGATCACACCACTGTATTCCAGCCTGGGCGACAGAGGGAAACTCTGTCACAAAAATAAATTAATAAAAATAAAAAATAAAATTGTATATGCTTACAAATAATTAAATTATACCAGAAATAAGGTAATAAATGCTTAACACTCATAATTTTAATTATTTTCACTACATTTAAATATTATTTGTGTTCTTGAGGTTATTCTTATCTATCATATCCATAGGATGGAAATACTGTATAATGATGTGCTACTCCACATCTCTTTACAGCATTCAGTGATGTCACATTGAGAACTTGAAATCAGCCATGGTGAGAATATTTATATTACAGAAGTTGATAACTGTTATGGATTTATTTGTTGTTTTGTTGATTGATTAGATGAGGAAATAGCAAACTGTAGCCTGAAGAACAAATCTAGTCTATTGCCAGTTTTTGTATGGATTATGAGCTAAAGTTGCTTTTACATTTTTTAATTGTTAAAAAAATTAAAAGAATAATATTTTATGAAAACTAAATGAAATTCATATCTCAGTGTTCATAAATAAAGTTCTGTTGGAATATAGTCACGCTCATTGGCTTACATACTGTCTGTGGGTTGCTTGTGTGCTACAGAGGCAGAATTGTATAGATGGAGATAGTTGAGATAGAGACCGTATGGCCTGCAGAGCCTAAAATATTTACTATGTGGCCATTTACCGAAAAGTTTTCCTGTTCCTTGTTTAAACTTAAGAAAGTGGTGGATAAAATGTAAATAATGCAGATTAAACTTTTAAAATATGTTATGTCTCTGGCCATTGCATTGTGAATAGTATTTAAAAATTAGGGAACTATTCTTCCAGCATTGAGTTATTGATCAACGAGTGATTCCCCATATACATCTTTGATGTTTTATTAGTCTCATTCATTGACTTAAATGAAAATATCCACTAACATTCATGTGAGAACTACATTTGTTTCTCAATTGCAACCGTAGATTGGCTATAAGTTTTAAAAGTTCAGCAAAAATTAACAAAAGTATTCTGTAAGAATCAATGAAGATGGAATTTATAAATAAGAGTATTTTATATTTTTATTATTTATAAGTTGTATGCTACATATTCTTTACGTTAGTACAATTCATAATAAGTGTGTATATATATAGACAGGCATACTTTTTTTTTTCCCAGAGAGCCAGTTGTTAATTTTTTTTTTTTTTTGATATGAAGTTTCACTCTGTCACCCAGGCTGGAGTGCAGTAGAGTAATCTCGGCTCACTGCAATTGCCGCCTCCTGGGTTCAAGCGATTCTCGTGCCTCTGCCTCCCTGAGTAGCTGGGATTACAAGAGCCTGCCACCATGCCTGGCTAATTTTTGTATTTTTAGTAGAGATGGGGTTTCGCCAGGTTGGCCAGGCTGGTCCTAAACTCCTAACCTCAGGTGATCTGCCTTCCTCAGCCTCCCAAAGTGCTGGGATTACAGGAGTGAGCCACCATGCCTAGCCCAGTTGTTAAATATTTCGTAGCATATTCTTGGCTCAGTTCCTTTACTCGCCTTTTTGCATCCTTACCTCCCCTAGGAAATGGAAAAATCCCAATTGATTCAGACAGCTGGTCACCATTTCTTTTACAGCAATATCATTCTGGTATTCTACAATGACAACAGTTCAGGGGCTGGATGACAAGTCTCGGGACTGGATGAGTTTAAATGAAGATTAGATCAGGGTCCCTCTGCAAGTCTTTTTCTTAAGATTAGACTTAGCAACAACCTATTATTTAGGTTGTTGTTATATTCAATCTTAACAGAATTCCTGAACTGTGCCTGTGACTTCTCATGAGTTTTGGCTTAAATTATTTTCATCTGAGATTCTTTTTTTTCTTTTCTTTTTCTCATTTCTCCAAACTGGCCTGGAATCTTGTCTGCAGGGACCTCTGAATCAAAAATCTTTTGAGAGTTCCCTAGGTGACTTACAAGCCTGGACATCTTCTAAACCTGCCGTGTAGAATTCTTCTTCTTTGCTGCCCTTGCCTCAAAAAAGTTACACAAACTGAGACCTCAGGAGCCCTCGCCTGAATTAAACCCAGCTTCTGGGCAAACATTAAGTAAGAGACAGCTGAAAGGATTACAAGCATTCCTTTTTCTCATTGAAAGTCTCTAACTACACAGACAGAAGGGCATGCTGGAGGCCTCATTGCAGAACTTGGATGTTAATGCCTTAGTCGTTCCTTCCTCCCTAAATTTGTTAAGGCTGAGATTATTGGGGTCACTCATAGAAAATGAACTATCACAGCTGATTCAGCATTAGTAATTAGGCAATAATATATTTATGTAAAGACAAATGCATAAAAACTTTGAATTGGTAGCATTGTAAGAGAAGAATATATTATCTGATTGTTTTCTAAAGTGAGGGAAATATATGCTGCTCATTTAAAAACTGTTCATTTCACCCAAATGTGCTTCCTGAGCAAATGTGTTTTAGGCTCCAAATCAATGCTTTTATGTAATCATTTTAAAATTGGAGAGCCCGTTTAGATTACAACCATAATCAAAATTCATAGCGTGACATTTTTTGAAACATTAGGTGTTTGAGAAAATTATCACACGACTTCATCATGGGAAAGTGTTACCAATTGATTTTAAAACTACACTGATGATCTCACGGTTAGCTTTGGGCCCTTCATTGACTAACATGTCACATCCCACCTTCCATCAGCCAACTATGTTCTTGTTGAAAAAATGTGGAGTCCCATCTGCTTATGTTTTCTCAAACTAAGGAAAACCAAGAGGTGTCATGTTTTAAATTAAGCAAGGTTGTTATTCTTGCAGGTATAGAAGAACTTAAAAATAGTTCGTACCAACCCAGAAATTCCTTATTCATTTGTCATGTATTAAGGTAGTTCTATTATGTTTCATCCTTTTAGAAGTTTCAGATTAAGCAGTCATTGTCTTTTCCTCCTCATGGATGACTTGTGAAAATAGTAAAACCTATTTTTCCAACAGGTTGTCTAAAGCAACAAGATTCCTATTATGGAAGAAAAAAATCAATTGCTTATATTTCGTGAATTAATCGTTGCCCCAAAATAGTCCCCTAAGCTTATAAAATTCCTCCTTAAAGCTGCTTATTAGAATGGAGACACATTTCAGTAAAGTTACAAATTGTTCATGGCCAACAGTCACATCATTCAATGTGTTGTATAAATACCAGTAGCTAATGCTTGGTAAGAGGACACGATTATGACTTTTATTATATATTATCACACAAATTTTGAATGATTTATTTATATTAATAACATTGATTATTAAGTGAGAAGATGGGCTTGTATACTGAGGCTTGACTACATAGGAGAAACATTTCTAATTCCAGGAATAAAATGAAGACATATGTACATGTATATCCACATATGAATTATATCTTTATATGCTTATACATATGCATTCATATCTATATAATCTGCAATGAGTTTGTTTTCCTCAAGTATAATTCCATTTTACTGAATTAGACAAAAGCCCCCAAAAAGGTGTAGTATAATCATCCAACTGATTAGAGTCTGAGTTTTACACTTTCCTTCAAACACCTGACATTTTCTTCTTGTTCTGGCAGCCCCATTTTTAGTCCTTCCCTCCTGTTTGGCTAGAAATCAAACCTTGACAGCATGCCACATTCCCTTGCAATCTGATTATAAATCACATCTGTGTGTCTTCTGTGCAGCAAGAAGGAGCTTCCTATGGGGCTGTAGAAATCTACACAGCTGGAGTAAACTGTGATTTTATTCAGAGTCTGCAAGAGAATTGGAAAATTATAGGCATAGATAATAAATACACCTCCAAGAGAAGAGATAAAAGACAAAATGGGGTCAAACAAAATAAAGACGCACAGATAGAAGGATACGATGTGGTCTCAGCTGCAAAGGCAGAATAGGAGGCTGCTTCCTGTCAAAATTCACATCAGCACCCGGCCAGGAATGGGGTGGGATTAGACAATGCTTCCTGGAGGAGATAATGCCTGGGATATATCCAGAATCACTCACACTGATGCATAATGAAAAGATTGTTGGACTTAGAACTGGAGATCATGGTTCAAGTCCTAGGTCTACTATCATTAGCTTTGTGCTCTCCAGCAGTAATCACTGAAGCTAACAGTTGTTATCACATCCTGCTGTGTATAGGCAAGCACTATGCTAAAATCTTTACGTGCATTAACTACCATATGCATAAGGCCCAATTATTTTCATCTCCATTTACTGCTACAGAAACTGCATTACAGAGACATTAAGTTACTGCAGTCAAGGAATGAGTAAAATAAGTGAATTTGAGCCATTGCCATGAACTACCGCTGCAAACTGTAAACTTGCCAAGAAGTGGGTTAGTTTTCTTAGACGCAAAACAAGGCTAATAATATCTGTCCTATTGTCATAAAATCTCGTAAGGATCAAATGTAATAATAATACAGTTGAAAGTGCACTGAAGAATGTATATCCAAGAAAAATACAAGACCTTAATTCTTTTTCTAGCCACCGTAGCATTGAATGACTGTGTACTGTTACTTCATCTATACATGCAATAACTATCCTCCCCAGTCCAGAGCTGCAAAAGCTCTTTGTAGTCATGTTACGTGCTTAATGCCCAGAGGATACACTAATTGTTGGCTTCACCACCCATAGGACACACACCCTTGGATGAAAACCATTCTTGCCTAGATGCTGCCACTCCCAACACTGCAAATGTGATACCTGGAGCTCGTGTTAGTCACAGGAACCACCATGGCATGAGCTCAAGGAATCCACCTGGAGGATTCCATCTGACGCCGGTTCATCCACCAACTCCCTCCAACCTAAGCTCAGGTGTTGAGGAGTTATGCTCTCGAACTTGGTTTTTCCATGGTTCCTGGGGTTCCTTTCTAGTTAAGCATCCTAAGTTAAGGGAGAGGGAGCAATTGAGTTTACAGTACTGTGATACAGCTAGATCTGAGATGTTTAGCCTTTTGAGTTTAATGAAATAGAGAAAGAAGGACAAAAAAACCTCTGAGGGCCTCCCAACTCCAAGCAGAGGCCTGTGGTTATGGGACAGACAGCGCCGAGCAAAGAGATGGTAATTAAAGACTAAATTCTGACTTTCTGCACGTTTCTCAGAGTTATGCTGCCACATAGAGGACAACTTTCTCGGTTGAAAGGAAGCAAGAGTGACAGAGATGGCTCCTTCAACTCCAAGTTCAGTGTTTGCTTGAGTACAGGATAATCAAATAGAATGAGACTTTTTTTAAAAACCTCATTATTTAATGTTTTCCTTGCTGTTTATTTCTAGGAGATGTGTAACAGTGAAGTCCAGAGTCCACAGCAACCCTTGGAACAACGAAGTTGAAACCAATTATCAAGTCTTGAAGGTTCTAGTCTGCAAACACCAGCCACACTTTATTAAGCTCTTATATTTCCAGGATTGAGTTGGGTGCTATAGGCCAGTATGTCTCAAACTTGAGTGTGCACACAAATCTTCTGTCTTATTGAATCACAGCTTTCAAATTCAGTAAGTCTAGGTTGGGGCCAAGGTTGTGTATTTCTAAAAGACTTCCACACAATGCTGATGTCGCTGATCCATGGACCACACGTTGAGCAGCAAGGCTGTAGAGGATGCAAAAATAAAGAAAACACTAGTTCTGCTCTTAAGGAGCTTGTGTTTTGCCACAAGATTGACTACTAATATTTGCTTGAAAGTACCAGTCTGAAGCTTTCCAGAATTTGAAGAATCTTTGAATAACTCTCAATATAGAAAGCCAAAATAGTTCTCCTTCAAGGAGTATTTGTATGTATCTTGTGGAATCAATTTTTTTAAGCTGATGCTGTGGAGTTATAAGTTTCAGAATTCTACACTGTCAGATGTTAATAACCCAAACTTTAGTTTTTCCCGAAAGTGAAAATACAATAAAATCACTAAGTGCTTAATAATATAAGACATTTAAAAGTATTCCAGTAACTTCTCTTTTGCCAATATTTAATACAGAGCCCGTCACTAACCTAGTGATTTGCATTAACAGCATTCAACAATTTAACCCCAGGGAACTCGAGGAAGAAAGCTGCAGTTTGCCTGATGCCTCATCTGGGCACAAGGAGTATTTGTAATGACTATAATGCCAGCAGGTCTAAGGAGCTAGGACTCTTCCTTAACAGCAGCTGAAGAATTTTCTTTCCATTTTTTTTTCTTTTTTCTTTCTTTTTTTTTTTGGAGACAAGGTCTCACTCTATTGCCCAGGCTGGAGTGCAGTGCTGGGATCACGGCTCACTACAGCCTTGACCTCCTGGGCTCAAGCAGTCTGCCTGCCTCACCCTACCAAGTAGCTGGGACTGCAAGCATGTGCCACCATGCCCAGCTAATTTTTGTATTTTTGTAGAGATGGGGGTCTCACTGTGTTGCCCATGCTGGTCTCAAACTCCTGGGCTCAAGCAATCCTCCTACTTCAGCATCCCAAAGTGCCAGGACTACAGATATGAGCCACCATGCCTGGCCAAGAATTATTTTAAATTCAGAACAGGGTAAGAACTGGATAAGACTTTGAAAGAATTATACAAAATGTACTATCAGGAAATTTAAACATATCTGTAAAACATCAAATTATAAATAATATAGAGGGTCAAGCTTAGCAGCTGATGCCTGTAATCCCAGCACTTTGGGAGGCTGAGGTGGGAGGATTGCTTGAGCTCAGGAGTTTGAGACCAGCCTGTTTGAGACCCCATCACAAGAAGGAAGGAAGGAGCGAGTGAGCTGGGCTCAGTGGCTCATGCCTGTAATCCCAGCACTTTGGGAGGCTGAGGCACGCAGATCACCTGAGGTTGAGAGTTCGAGACCAGCCTGACCAACATGGAGAAACCCCGTTCTCTACTAAAAATACAATATTAGCTGGGTGTGGTGGTGGATGCCTGTAATCCCAGCTACTCAGAAGGCTGAGGCAGGAGAATCACTTGAACCCAGGAGGCAGAGGTTGTGGTGAGCCAAGATCACACCATTGCACTCCAGCCTGGGCAACAAGAGTGAAACTCCATCAAAAAAAGGAAAGAAAAAGAAAAGGAAGGAAGGAAGAAAGGAAAGAAAGAGAGAAAGAGAGAGAGAGAGAAAGAGGGAAGAAGGAAAGGGGAGAGGAGGGGAGGGGAGGGGAGGGAAGGGAAGGGAAGGGAAGGGAAGGGAAGGGAAGGGAAGGGAAGGGAAGGGAAGGGAAGGGAAGGAAAGGAAAGGAAAGGGAGAAAGAAAGAATACCCATGCATGGTTTTGCATGCTTGTAGTCCCAACTACTTGGGAGGCTGAGGTGGAAGGATCACTTGAGCCTAGAAGTTCCAGGTTGCGGTGAGCCGTGATCATGCCATTGAACTTTAGCCTGGGTGGCAGGGTGAGATGTCATTCATCCTGCCAAAAATATATATATTATATTTATAATGTATATTATATGTATATTATAGAAATTGAAGTATAGGTCAATTTTGATGATTATTAATTAATCCCTTTTCCCTAGGGAGACATTTCCAATCTGTGTTCCTCCAAACATTAGTGTCTGGTTTTTTTTCCTTCCCCCCCGAGATGGAGTCTCACTCTGTCACCCAGCTGGAGTGCAGTGGCACCATCTTGGCTCACTGCAACCTCCACCTCCCAGGTTCAAGCAATTCTCCTGCCTTAGCCTCCCAAGTAGGTGGGATTACAGGAACCAGCTACCACACCCAGCTAGTTTTTGTATTTTTAGTAGAGATGGGGTTTCACCATATTGGCCAGGCTTGTCTCCTGACCTTGTGATCTGCCCACCTCAGCTTCCCAAAGTGCTGGGATGACAGCCGTGAGCCACCACATGCAACCCATTAGTGTCCTTTTAAACGTGACTAGGTTTGCATAAAAAAAAAAACAAACAAAAAACATTTTCTCTGGTCAGGTACATTTGAGGAACACTGTTTATTACCCCCTCTTAGGGTTTACAAGGTTTGTGTGGTAGCTTGGGGCCTCCCAGAAGAAGCCACCAAAATAGGCTACTGATTTATTGTGGGAACTTCCCGTGAGATTAAGAGGGGTTTGCAGGGGGTGAGCATAGCCCTCTGGACCATAATATGGGTCTGACTTCTGTGAAGGAGAGGGGAGAAGAGAGGTTTGGATATGAAGAGACTCAGACTAAGAAAGTATTCTAAACTGTTTTAATCCATGCTTATTTGACCACAAAATGCTTTTTGGCTACTTAATGACCCATGCTTCCCCCTCTCCCACGATAGGACACTTATCAGCAGGCCAGCGTGGTGGCTTATGCCTGTAATCCCAGACTTTGGGAGGCCGAGGTGGGCAGATCACAAGGTGAGGAGATCGAGACCAGCCTGACCAATATGGTGAAACCCCATATCTACTAAAAAAACAAAAATTAGCCAAGTGTGGTGTTGCGAGCCTGTAATACCAGCTACTCGGGAGGCTGAGGCAGGAATTCCTTGAACCCGGGAGGCAGAGGTTGCAGAGCCGAGATCGCACCACTGCACTCCAGCCTGCGCGACAGAAGGAGACTCTGTCTCAAAAACAAACAAACAAACAAACAAACAAAAACACTTAACACATCTCATGAAGCGCAAAGTCCTTCAGAATCCAGCTGCGGGGAGCACTGCATCACCGTTGTGACTTAGCTCTTATTCTGATACTTTCTTACTGTTCTTGCCTCCCACTCCTAACATCTGCAATTGTTCAAAGTTCAGTGCTTGAAGAATAACCTTTCTGCCTTCATTGCAGTTCAGCAAGCACTGTTTTACTGCCCTGGCTATTTCTGTTTTGAATTCCTAACTTTCAAACTGATTCAAAAGAGAATCTGCAGAGATATTGCAGCCCACGATGTGTGTTCATCCAGCCATTTCCTTTTCTTGGGAAAAAAGTGAAGCTACTTTTCCCAGCCCCTATAGAAACAGAAATATGTGCAGTTCCCCGCAGAGGTAGTTGAGCTCCAGTGTGCTTTTTCCATGCTGTCTTACTCATTAATGTATCTGAAGACGAAGTCTTCCAGCTTGGCAGAGTTGAAAGATAGGAGCAGTCTGGGTCTCTGAATCACTGTTTAAAGAAAGGTGAGCAGGCAAGCTGGTCAAATTGTGTTAAGCAATGGGAATTTGGGCCTAATTTGTATCTCAGCAAAGCCCAGCCTTAACTGACTCATATTATAATCCATACACTAGAGGATCCAGAGGGGGATGTGAATTCTGCAAAGCTTCTTTCAAAAACCCAAAACCTTAGTTCTATTCTGTTATGATGAGAAAGCCTCTCAACTTCTCTGAATTTATGCCAGAAGAGCATCTTTCATACTATATGAGCTCTGGAAGAGTCTTCCCAACAATTTAAAGTCTCTTTTCTCTGTTCTGTGTTCTGTCCCCTGCCAGTGAGTTGCCTCACCACCTTTGTTCCCTGGGCATGAGCTCAGTCTGATTGGTTTGGCTCCTGTGGCTTAACTGCTCCATAACCATAAATTTCCTTGCATTAGTGATTCTATTTCTAGGGACTTTGATGAAGCAGTGTACCCCTACCATTCTGCCACAAAGCTAAAGCTTTGGGCCTTCTGTCATCATGAAGTGGGTTTTGTTTTTCAGGAATAGAAGAATAAATCATTTTATTAAAAGGGCTTCTGAACTAGCTGTTCACAGTGGCAAACACCTGTGGTCCTAGTTACTGTGGAGGCTGAGGTGGGAGAATCACTTGAGCCCAGGGGACAGAGGTTGCAGTGTGCCAAGATTGTGCTGCTACACTCCAGCCTCAGTGACAAAGGTAAAACTTGTCTCCAAAAAAAAAAAAAAAAAAAAGGGAGGGGGCTTTTGTTTACGCACTTCAAAAACAAGTATGATTTATGATACATTAGATTACATGCAAAATAAAGTTGTTGTCTATTAAATGGCAGCCCAGGAAGAGTTCTCTTTTGAAGACAAAAATCTTCTCTCTAAAGCAGATAAGCACATAAAAGCAAAAAAGACAGTAAAACCCTGGACCTATCCTCAAAAAGCCATTGGGTCCCCAGTACTCATCTAAGAAACTCCTCTTGTGTGAAGACTCTAATCAAAGTTTTGCTTTATCTTCCAGCTTCTTATACAACAATAAACGTAATAATTATGAAGAGGATGAACTTTTTAACGGTACATTGATATCATGTACTCTTAACCTTCAATAGCGATTTTTTTCTTTTATTGTATTCAAATGTATTTTGAAAAGCTTTATACTTCCCAGATATAGCACTTTATAATTGATTAGATGAAGAGTTGGTGATTATCTAGAAAAAGCATAACCCTTCCATTAAACCAACCAAATGTGATTGACTCTAGCATAAAGCCAGATACTGGGAGTCCAGAGATGAATGCATCTTCTCTGTGCTCTAGGAGGGGAGGCAGGCAAGTGACAGCCAACCATCCTGAGGGACACTTACCTGAAGCTGCCAAGGGAGCCAACGCCAAAGATTAGCTCTGAAGAATCACCTCAGAAGTAGCCAAGTGGTGTAGGGAAGTGGCAACTGTTTTTCAAAGAGAGAGACGTATGTGGGAGAGACCCAGGAGATGAAGAGTGTGGCCCACCTGGGGAATGACAGGTTAACTAAAGTGGGTGCTATTTGGGTGGGCATGGTCTGGTGTGGGAAGGGCCTGAGAACTCTGTATTTTATCCCAGTGGTGATAAGACATTGAAGAATTTGATGCAGGAAAGAGATATCATGAATTTCATCTCAGAAACTCTGGAAACAGGAAGGAGGAAACTGAAGGGCGGTGAGTCGGTTGCTACAGGGATTGATGCAGATGAGATATGACGGGCAGGGCGAGCAGGAGGTGCAGACAGAGATGGATTCAGGCCCCAGGGACATAACTCCTGTTACACTTTATTTCGAGGAGAAATTCTCGTTTGACATTTCATCTCACCTTTAAGCACCTTCTCCAGCCCAGCCCTTGCCCTAAATGTCAGAACTGCTGTATCAAATTGCCCATCCCCAGAAGACAGTATGTCAGTCTTCCCACTTCCCCAGCTCTTGCTTTTAGTGCTTGAGGGGGAAGGAGAGGGAGGAGAAATAAGGCTGAAATGAGATGCTGTACCTAAACCCCTGTGACCCCTTTCTGTTGTCCTTAATCATCCTAAAATTGTGCTGTTCTCAAGACAGCTTGCAGTTTGTGACCAGCAGTCAAACTTCTAACCCGAGTACTATCAGGTTTAAGACATATAACAAGGTGAATTCTTGCTTGTTTTTTTTAAGCATTAAAAATTTTCCAGCCAGTCATGGTAGCTCACTGTGGGAGGTTGAAGTGGGAGGATCGCTTGAGCTGAGGAGTTCAAGACCAGCCTGGATGACATGGTGAAACCTCCATCTCAACAAAATATCAAAAAATTAATCAGGCATGGTGGCACATACCTGTAGTCCCAGCTACTAGAGAGGCTGATTGTGGGGATCGCTCCAGCGTAGAGGCATTTTGACTGTGCCTCCGCCATAATGTGAGCTTGAGCCCAGACACATTTCCCCCTTTTCCTGGAGGAAGTCGAGCTATGAGGAAGCAGGAACTAAAAATGGATGATTCTGCTGAAGTTATTTTAGACTCCCTGACGCTGACACAATGGCTTGGTGATGGCTGTGGGGTCTTACTAGACATTGTGTTTTATCTTAAATCCTGTTCTGGGCTAGTTTTATGACTCTGTTTACTGAGCACTGCCTAGGCCCTGTGGCCATGCTTGTGACTCTTGGAGATTGT
>CAUYLG010058333.1:0-96934 GCA_963573385.1 Cacajao melanocephalus
AACTCCATTCAAAAGTGGGCTAAGGATATGAACACTTTTCAAAAGAAGACATATCGGAGGCCAACAAACATATGAAAAAATGCTCATCATCACTCATCATTAGAGAAATGCAAATCAAAACCACATTGAGATACCATCTCAGCCAGTTAGAATGGCAATCATTAAAAAATCTGCAAACAACAGATGCTGAAGAGGATGTGGGGAAAAAGAAACACTTTTACACTGTTGGTGGGAGTGTAAATTAGTTCAACCATTGTGGAAGACAGTAGCGATTCCTCAAGGATCTAGAAATAGAAATTCCATCTGACCTAGCAATCCCATTACTGGGTATATACTCAAAGGATTATAAATCGTTCTATCATAAAGACACATGAACATGTATGTTCATTGTGGCGCTGTTTACGATAGCAAAGACCTGGAACCACCCCAAATGCCCATCAATGATAGACTGGACAAAAAAAATGTGGCACATATACACCACGGAATACTATGCAGCCATAAAAAACGATGAGTTTGTGTCCTTTGTAGAGACATGGATGAACCTAGAAACCATCATTCTCAGCAAACTGACACAAGAACAGAAAACCAAACATCACATGTTTTCACTCATAGGTGGGTGATGAACAATGAGAACACTTGGGCACAGGGAAGGGAACAACACTCACAGGGCTAGGTAGGGGGGTGGAAGGGACAAGGGGGAGGGATAACACTGGGAGAAATGCCTGATGTAGGCAATGATGCGGGGGTTAAAGACAGCAAACCACCATGGCATGTATGTACCTATGCAAAAATCCTGTAGGATGCAGGATGTGCACATGTACCCCAGAGCCCAAATACAATCCAAAAAAAAAAACTTGTACAGGAATGTTCATAGAAAACCAAAAAGTAGAAACAACTCAAATGTCTATCAACTGATGAATGAATAAATAAAATGTGATATCACCATACCAAAATTCATACAATGGAATATTATTCAGCCACAGAAAGGAATGAAGTACTGATACATGTTGCAATGTGGCTGAACCTTGAAAATGTTATGCCAAGTGAAAGAAGCCAGTCATAAAACACCACATATTGTGTGCTTGTATTTATGTGAAATGTCCAGAATGGGTGAATCTACACAGACAGAAAGTAGAATAGTGATTGGCTAAGGATGGGGGACTGGGGATGGAGGGAAGAGGGTTGGAGGGAAATTGAGAGTGACTGCTACTGGGTACAGAGGCTTCTTTTTAGGGGTAATGAAAATGTTCTAAAATGTAAGGTAGTGACTAAAAAACCATAGAATTGTATATTTTAAATGGATGAAGTGTATGGCATGTGAAATATATCTTAATAAGCATTTTTTAAAAGGTAAAAAAAATAATAAAATGAACTCAGAGCAAAGACAGGGAAAGTTTTTAACCCTTCCGTTGAAGGCAGAGAGTTAGAAGAGGTAAGCCAATTAGTGTTTTCCCTAGGAGTTTCAGTCCTCCATTCTTCATCCCAGCAGGAACCACAGAATCTGGCCAAATAACTGTCTAGATCTGCAAGCTGCCAACTATTAGAGGGGGAGAAATAGGCTTTCTAAAGCATAAATGTCACACTAGTGGGTAAAAACACTTTATTATTGCTAATTTTTACTAAATAACCTTGCACGAAATGCCACATTTCATCTACAATATGTTCTCAACAGGGGCAATGTATTAGTTCATTTTCATGCTGCTGATAAAGACATACCCAAGACTGGGAAATTTACAAAAGAAAGAGCTTTAATTGGACTCACAGTTACACACGACTAGGGAGGTCTCAGAATCATGGCAGAAGGCGAGGAGCAAGTCACATCTTGCATGGATGGCAGCAGGCAAAAAGAGGTTGTGTAGGGAGACTCCTGTTTTTAAAACCATCAGATCTTGAGACTTATTCACTATCATGAGAACAGCATGGGAAAGACTTGCCCCCATGATTCAATTACCTCCCACCAGGTCCCTCTCACAACATGTGGGAATTATGGGAGCTACAAAATGAGATTTGGGTGGGGACACAGCCAAATCATATCAGACAATATCACCTTCGAAGGAGTAAAACATATTCTTAGGGGCAAAGAAAAACCTTTCCTCTTTTTATGTATAAAGCACAGATATGCACATATTACATAAACAGATACACAGTATATCTATGGTTTTAAATTTTAATGGAGAGGGTAACTAGGGGGAAAATACCCAAAAAGGGAGCTTGAGGTCCATGGTTTTCTGATTCTTCATTCACTTACACTAGACAAACCCTCTTCCTGCTGTGTTAAACTATTATAAGATGA
The DNA here is from genome assembly GCA_963573385.1 of Cacajao melanocephalus. NCBI lineage: Eukaryota > Metazoa > Chordata > Mammalia > Primates > Pitheciidae > Cacajao > Cacajao melanocephalus. Next base: position 2,294 of record CAUYLG010058333.1, read on the forward strand.
AAATATTTGGCTCTTTCATTCTTCTGGAAATGCTCAGGGTAACCAAAGGTCCCAGATTCTCTCTGTAAAATATGGGCTCTTGCTATCTAACCATGTGTCACTTATGAAATCATCTACGATCTTAGACTGAGAATTTATGTCTTGAAACTAAAAGGCACAACCTACTACAGAACTAAAAAAGAGACAAAAAATATGTACCTATTTATTAGCCCTTTTCAAATCTTTCCTCTCATGCCCACTCCTACCCCAAAATTCAATCTTTGACATAAAAAGGAGAAAAGGCGATTTTCCCCCTTTGCTTTATCTACCACTCTCAACCCCACCCTCCCTCCGCTGTCCCACATCACCCTTCCCCCTGCTCCAGACAAGAGAAGACTTACAGGCCACACCCTGTCTGAAGTCATTGTGTAGATGATATTATCATCTGAACCCACAGCCTCCCCTTTTTCCTCTTCTCTATCCCTTTCTCCATAATATACACCTTTCTTTTCAGTGCCTTCCCCTATCTTAATTGGTCTAGTCTACCTCATTTCAAAACTGAAAAGGCTCTGATTTTCATTTTCAACTGAACATGATACAGAGTGCACTCTCAGACAAATGCTTTTTCCATTAATTGTGGAATAAAAACCTTTGACTCCTAGTAAATAAACTTCAGCCATCAGAGAGAAGATGGAGGCGATACCCGCTTCAGTTCTTGGGGGTGGAGGAAAGGAGATGAGACAGACCAAAAAGTAGGGCCATCAGCCTCTGTCTTCTGACTCCTGCATCCTTAGAGCCCTCCTTTCCCTCCTGCCAGGAAGTTACTCCCAGCTGCAGCTGCATCCATTGTCTTCGGTTTGCCTGGGAATTACTGGGTAAAGCAGTGGCACCTTCTTGTTGCTGCTGCAGCCCTGAGACTGGGAGCATGTACTGCCTGAATGCAGGGCCCACATGATTCACTTACCACCTGCCCTCCCTGCCTATCTCAAAACTGTTCCGACACTCCCTGGTGCTGGGAATCCAGGGCCACCTTCCCTGCTCTCACTCCTCATTTCAAGACCACTAACTCTGGTCTGGGTCCCTCTCTTCTCTCAGCATCAATTGAGGTGTTGTCAGCCAGCTATCTACTTGTGCCCCAGGCAAGCAATTCACCTGAACAGGGTCATACTTGTCTGGGTCCTGGAGCCTTAGTAAGTGCAATCAACATAATTACCCACAACCCAAAGCATCGTTTTTTAGGCATCAGAAATACTTTCTTTAGTTTCAGTTTTCAATTAAGTGCTTTCATGTTTTTAGTCAAATATTGGCCCTCGTAACCTATTCATTTCTTTTCCCAGTGGAATTCAGATGCCCTTTACAAAGTTGATTTTCTCTTCTTTTTTCTTTTTTTTTTGAGATGGAGTCTTGCCCTGTCACCCAGGCTGGAGTACAGTGGTGCAATCTCGGCTCACTGCAACTTCTGCCTCCAGGGTTCAAGCAATTCTCCAGCCTCAGCCTCCCGAGTAGCCGTAGCCGGGACCAGAGGCACGCACCACCACTCCCAGCTAATTTTTGTATTTTTAGTAGAGACAGGGTTTCACCATGTTGGCCAGGCTGGTTTCAAACTCCTGACCTCAAGTGATCCGCCAGCCTCAGCCTAAAAAAGTCCTTGGATTAAAGGCATGAGACACTGGGCCCAGCCCCAAAGTTGATTTTTAATGGTAAACATTTAAGTGAAAATAAGAAACTTCTTTTGAGAGATGTCTATTCATGTCCTTTGCCCACTTTTTCATGAAATTATTTGGTGGTTTGTTTTGCTATTGAGTTGTTTGAGTTCCTTGTATACTCCGGATATTAGTCACTTGATGGATAAACACTTTGCAAATATTTTCTCCCATTTAACAGGTTGTCTTTTCACTCTGTTGACTCTTTCTTTTGCTGTGCAGAATCTTTTTGGTTTAATACAGTACCATTTGTCTATATTTCTTTTGAACAAATATCTGAAAACCTGCTCAGCCTCAGTAATCATCAGGAATATGTACATCAAAACCAAATGAGATATTATCTTATCCCAGTTAGAATGGCTACTATTAAAACAACAAAAAATAACAGACACTGGCAAGGATTTGGAGAAAAGGGAACTTTTACACACTGGTTATGGGAATGTAAATTAGTATAGCCATTATGGAAAGCTGTATGGAAATTTCTCAAAAGACTAAAAATAGGACTACCATACAATCCAGCAATCCCACTTCTGAGTATGTATCCAAAGGAAAGGAAAGCAGTATATCAAAGGGACGCCTGCACCCCCATGTTTACTGCAGCACTATTCACAATAACAAAGATATGGAGTCAAGCTAAGTGTCCATTAGTGATGAACGGATAAAGAAAATGTGGCGTATACATACAACGGAATACTATTTGGCCATAAAAAAGAATAAAATCCTGTCATTTGCAGCATGTTTGGAACTGGAGGTCAGTATGTGAAACGAAACAAGTCAGACACAGAAAGACAAACATTGGATCTTCTCACTCATACGCTGGAGCTAAAAAGTTGATCTCGTGGAGGTAGAGAGAGTAGAATGATGGTTATCAGAGACTGGGAAAGGTGTTTAGAGGGAAGTGAAAAGAGGTCGTTTGATGGGTACAAACATACAGTTAGATAAAAGTGTTATCGGTGCAGGGGTGTCCAGGTTCTTGGTGCCTTTAACAAAGAATTGGACAAAATGTACAAACAAAGCAAGGAAAGAATGAAGCAACAAAAGCAGAAATTATTTGAAAATGAAAGTACACTCCACAGTGTGGGAGCAGACCTGAGCACAGGGGCTCAAGGGCCCCATTACAGAATTTTGGGGCTTTTACATACCTGCTAGAGGTTTCCACTGGTTACTTGGTGTACACCCTATGTAAATGATGAGGATGAAGTAAAGTTACAAAGTCGTTTACTTGGTGTATGCCCTATGAAGAGGATATTTCCTGTCATAGCTGAAGTGTGAATTGGCCTTATATTCCCTGCCTCCAGACCCTATATTCCTGTCGCAGAAGGAATAAGTTCTAATATTCAAAAGTAGAGTTTGGTGACTAGTTAACAACCATAAATTTTATATTTCAGAATAGCTAGAAGAGAGGACGAGAAATGCTCCCAACACAAAAATGATCAATGCTTTAGATGATGGATACTCTAAATGACCTGACTTGATTACTACTCATGCAACAAAATATCACATGTACCCTATAAATGTGTACAAAATTATGTGTCAATAAAAATATTTTTAGATGTAATAATGTGAACTCTGACTGCAGAACTATCTTATCCAATAGCTCTGAAGTATAAGGAAAGCAAAAAGGAATTTAGAAACTTTCCCCCAAAACACCTCTCTAAGTTTTATTTTACTCAGTTATAACCTTTAAATGAAATGATCACAGGGCGTAAAACATTCAGCAAAATATAGAGGTAATTTGGAGCAAGAAAATAGGACCAGCTTGCATGTGGTACTACGCAATTTTTTAATGACCCAGTTTCAGACATTTTTAATGTGACATAAAATAAATTCTGCTGTAACAACTTCCCATCCTCCTTCCAATCTTGAAGCATAGCTGGTGGGCTTCCAGAAAGAGAGCTCTGTTCTAATCAATCAGCTGAGCATCTCATCTTCTAATCCACACCCTCCACACTTTAATCACAGCATAACTAGCTTCTCTCCCTGGCCTCTCCTCTCAAGCCATCATCTACACAGCAAATATGTATTGTGTGCCTAGTATGTGCCAAGCTCCACCAATATACACCATTGCTGTTCATTTAACCCATAGGAGAACCCTATCTTTAAACTCTTATTGTGTTTTTTAAAAAATAAAATCCACAATCACTGGTAATTCTTGTTTGTTATAGTGTGACAGCGATAATCATACTTTTGATCTTGACATCCCACATCACCCAGATGTCTACCCCTAACCCTGACCACCTAGGATTCTGGCTGGTAGTTGTTGTACCTGGGCCTGAATGTAGACTCTAGATGTGATGAAACCTACAGGTAAGGAGGAAGCATGTGACATGGAAATGATCAATATCACATTAGGGTCCCCAGCGCTATTTGTAAAAGACTTCAGTGGTCTAGCCTGAGAATCTGCATTGCCCTTACAAAGAGTTCCAAACAAAAATAATTTCCTCCTGTCATTTTTTTGGTTTTGAGCCATATATCATTTGTAAGTTCAGAACTGTTTTTATCTAAGTACTGGTATATTTTGGCGAAATAGTCCCATTACTTTGTAGTCATCCTTTTACAAAAAAGCTCTCTTAATCCGTTTGTACATCTAGGTCATTTTCAATCTGAATAACTGGATACCATTTTTTCTCAGTTTTGGCAACATGACATGGTTTTTTATAAGAGTTCCCTTTTATTCCTTTTTTTAAAAATGTAACTAGACATAGATTTATTATTGGTATAAAACATACAAATCTAACAATGGCCATTATTTGTTTTGGGTTATACATTATAACTGTGCATAAAATTTCTAACATACGGCCGGGTGCAGTGGCTCACATCTGTAATCCTAGCACGTTGGGAGGCCAAGGCAGGTGGCTCGCTTGAGCACAGGTGTTCAAGATCAACCTGGGCAACATGGCAAAACCCTGTCTCTACCAAAAATACAAAAAATTAGCAGGGTGTAGCGGTGCATACCTGTGGTCCCAGCTACTCAGGAGGCTGAGGTGGGAGGATCACTTGATCCTGGGAGGCAGGGGTTGCAGTGAGCGGTGATCCTGCCACTGCACTCCTGCCCGGGCAAGAGAGTGAGATCCCCTCTCAGGAAAAAAATCTAACATGCTCTATTTTTTTGGCTGCACACAGTAATATTCTTCTCTCTCTTAATACTAAGGATGCTCTTATTCTAACTGGGTATCACTGGTTTCACCAAGAGGATCATCTACATGCTGAGAACGGGGCTGCCAACTTGCTACAAGCAGAATGAGAGGGAAAGTGCCTCTGGCCAAGGAGACCTCAGTGATCTGTACGTGCCTCCAGTTACACAACAGACGGATCAGCCTGAAATGATGACAAGAGGCAAAGAATGGCACCGGTTATACACTGCAACCATTTCTAACTCTCTGTTGCTGAAAAGGCCTGGGCTGCCTGAAGGAGTGTTCGTGTTTTCTTCTGCTGTAAAAAATGTACTCACCCTAAGGAGTAGAGGCGGCACTGCTTGTTGCGGATTTGATGAGCTAAATTGAACCTGTCGTCAAGACACACTGACCAGGGCTTGTGTGTAGGACTAGAGTCAGTAGCCAGGCTGTCTGTATTCATGTGATTGCATGCAATCTGTAAAGATTGGAAATCAATGTGAATAATTTGAAATGTTGGATGATAAATAGCAGGTAGGGACTTACTGCTTCCCCATCCCAGAAAACCGTAATAGGAAAGTTATATCCTTCTCCACTGCTAACTACTCTCCTCCCCAGGGAACCACAAGACTGCTATAAAGTGTTCGGAGGAATTTCAATTACCAAATAATAAGTAATCTCATGGAGACTATATGCAGGTTTGGAGGGAAGTTAAGAGCTGCTGTAGCCATGTGCAGGTGTACAGGAGAGAACAAATCAGGAGCAAAAGGTAGGAGGTGCAGGGGTGTCAGGAAGGCTTGGTGGAGGGATGCTGGTACTGGAGGATGAACTGAGAGGCTTGGACCAAGAAGGGCATTCCAGATACAGAGAACCGTGCTCACCATGCATCCAGACACAGAGAACAGTGCTCACCATACATAGAGGTCTTTGTTACCCAGAGTCCCTGCTATAAGATGTGGGGCACAATCATAGGCATAGATCTCAGAAGCATACTCCCAAGATTAGCTATCCCTTATTTCAGGCAGATAAGGTGGGACCACTAAGGTCCCGAAAGGTGACAGGTGTCATCCAGGGTAAACAGCTGATCACGGGTCAAGTGAAATTAATTGGCAGTCCCTGCTGATAAGGCAGTGTTCTTTGTGATACACTGCTCTAATGTACTTCCTCCTGGGGAAGAAGGGCAAGAGCCCCAGGCGGGAGCCTCTTCCTGAGCTAACAGAAGCACTTTTCTTAACTCATCCATCAAAATTAGATAAGAAAACCAAAGGGAATGTGTGTGTAAGTCAAACAGAAGCAAGTCTCTAATTTCAACTGCACACAAAGAAAATATACTTCACAAGGAATTCTGACTTGTATTTCAGGCTGGTACATTTGCACGGCCGAGGCAGGCTGTTGAAACCAAAGAAAATAAGGAAAATAAATTCTGTGGCCGATATTTACCTTACTGAGCAACAGTATTTTCCCCCAATCTCTTAAAACTCTCAGTCATCATGATGCTCCATGAATGCAGCAGCTTTTGCTGTCACAGCATAGACCACAGACCGCTCTAGATGCAAAGAATGCTTTGAGAATCATTGCTTTCATGCATTGGAAAACATTAACAGCAAGCAATTTTGTTCTTAAGAAGATATTCTAGAGCCGGGCACTGTGACTCACGCCTATAATCCCAACACTTTGGGAGGCCGAGGCAGGGGGATTGCTTGAGCCCAGGAGCTCAAGACCAGTCTTAGCAACATGGCAAAACTTCATCTTTACAAAAAATATAAACACTAGCCAGGCATTTTGGCATATGCCTATAGTCCCAGCTACTCAGGGGGGTTGATTGATTGAGCTCGGGAGGTTGAGGCTGCAGTGTGTCATGATTGTGCCTCTGCACTCCAGCCTGGGCAGCAGAGCAAGACCAGACCCTGTCTCAAAAAATAAATAAAGAAATAAAAATAAAAAAAGAAAAGAAGCTATTCTAGGTTTGTCCAATCATTTATTTAACTGATTTTCCAAAATTTTAATCTAAGAAGATCATATTAGGTGGAGCCTATTTGACTAACCACCATCGGCATTACTCTTGCTATCACCTACAGCTGGCCTGGCAATACCATCCTGCACTATTTATCAGTGAATGTGAGTCTTCTGCTAGTATATTTCCTTTTTTTCAGAGGAGAGCTGAAAAAGTGAAACCCCTATATATCTTTTCCTTGAATCCAGTATTTTTCTACTTCTCTATCTTCAACCTCTGTTTAACAGAAAAAATAATCAGAGAAAATGGAATTGAATCTTTTCTCAAGCAACAGCTACAGAATACATTTATTAACTGTGTGCATCAACATGTTAATTTGATTAATTCATCTCCTACTATTCTCCCACAGATAAATGGAAATTATGTCTCTGCCTGCCCACCTCCTATTCCCCACCCACTCGCCTAAGGGAAGAGAAGTCGCTAATCTAGTTAGTCAGAGCTCAATGTGTTCATTGGACTCTTTTCTGCTAGTGGGCAGATTACTGTGCCTTAAACATGGGCACCTTCCTGAGCCCCACCTCAAGTGGGAAGCTAGTTAGTCCAGGGCAGTTCTGTGTGCCCCAAAAGCATGCCTGGACCTTATAAGCCTGAGCCATCTGCTTCGGGGAAGCCTCCTGGGATATTTTTATTAAAGTGGTGTGATGATTCCCATTTGCTATTGTTCTTTGTGTACATGTCCTTGAAGACCTCCATAATGACAGATCAAGATGTGATGTGTTGCAGGTCCTTGCTCATCATTCCTTCCTAATGCCATCAAAACCTAGCTCTAGCCTTTCCCACAGTATTTCTCAAGGCGTGGTCCACCTACGTCAGAATCACCTGGGAGGTACTTAAAATGCAGATTCCTGAGCCTCCTTCCAGATCTACAAACTCAGAATCTCTCAGGCTGATACCTGAGAACATGCATTTTAATAAGCTCCTCTGGGTGATTTTTATGCAGATGGCCTTTTGAGTTTGCTGGAGGCCTTTTGTAAAGCCCCACTGAAATTTTCCGGCCTAGTCACATCTCTGCCTTAGCAAATTAAAAGAGGCTACACTTGGGCCAACGCTTTAAACTGAAAACAGCAGCCCCTCTGACCTCTACCACTAACAATGGGCTGAAGGGGTTAGCATTGACAATTAGCCAGAGGCCTCCAAGAGTCAGGTAGGCATTGAAGACGAGGAGTCAGGACTTTCAGACCCAGCTGCAACTCCTTTGCTAAAGTCAGGAACTAGGGTTTTACTTTATTAAAGATGACACTTTGTCTACTTTAAGCATTTCTTCTTACTCTACAGATTTCATCTCGGACAGATATATCCCTATTGAAGAGACATTCTTTTTCATTCACTCCCTCTGATAACGTCCCCTCTTCCTTCCGTAGCTCAGAAAAAAAACCACAAGAATTATTTTATTTTAACCATTTGTTAACCATCTCATCGATAGACATTAGCTTTTGTAAACAACTGAAAGTCCTCCATAAACTTCTGCTCCTAAAAATTAATTAAGTATTGATTTTTCAAACTTTCTAGTTAAGACTTATGGCCAGGGCTTCAATAAACTCTCTTATAAGCAAAATAAGCGAGGGCAGTAACTTCTAGCTAAGTTCCAACTCAACTAATTATGTTCTCTGTCTCTCTAATTCCCCTTGTAATTTTAGCCAAATAAAGCAAATTAGGCCTAGATAAAGGAAAACAGACTCCAGGAAAAAATATTTTCTAAAATGTTTTTTAGTTATTTAACTTAAAGGGATCTAATTTATTTTCATTTCATTTTGGATCCCAAAAGCTTGAATGGCATTCCTATAAGTAGAATGTGGCAAAGGAAGCCCTTAAAGTTTTGGAACTTAAGAATCACTTCAATGATCTTCTGCATGTTTACAGAATAATCAACTCTATGCTGTATGTTTATACAGTACCATTATTTTTGAAAGGCTCAAGGGCAGAGTTGTATGTTTATTGTTTTTATCCTGGTGTGTGTGTGTATGTGTGTGTGTTTGTGTGTGTGTGTAGCAGTAAACACAACAGATACTATTGTTGTAAAGTTACAGTCCAAATATCCAGAGCATGAGTTGTTATTCTTAGGTTATTCTTACAAATGGACAGATGGGTAGATAACTAGGTAGAGAGAGAGGTATGGATGGATAGATGGATAGAAAGAGAGATAGATAGATAAACAGGCTTTAAAACATATTTTCTTTTTTAAAACAGCCACTGTTGCCTAGATTAATTTTATACTGCAAGGCATGCTTCCTGGAGGCATATGGTTTGGGGGTTGCCATAAAAAGCTGAATCTGGAGACTTCCCTTAGAACAGAGTACTGTGTTTATGATTTAACTATTTGTTAGCAGCAGATAGTGTACCATGGACTGCAGAACTCTGCTGTGTATCATGGTCTTTCACATTAAAATAGTAATAATAAATAATTAAACTGAGCTTGATGTTCTGCATACTCTACCCAAACACCATATCCTCTGGACTTTCATTTAAAAATGCATGGCCCCAACCATGCCTCCAGGACCACAATGCACAAGTCTAGGGGTGCCACGCCCATTGCTGTCTCATGCCATGCTGTCCTATGCCCTAAGCCTCTGCGCCCAAGATCCCCAGCCTAGGAAACTTTCCCCAGCCATCTGTCTGCCCCCTGTTAGAGAACACCCAACTCTCTTGAACCCCAGCTATGTACCAGTATGGAAGAGTGTATTATTGAGGCTTAATATCCCAAGGCCCAGCACAGTGCCAGCCACAAAGCAGATGTTCAACAAATTCCTTCTGAACTGAGAAATGCATGTATCAGTGATGCACATATCAGACGCTGGCTTTGCTGTACAAGTCTCAGCACAGATTTGGGGGAAGTATATTTCTTAATCTTAAAAAGCAGCAGAAGAGGATGGGGGTGGAATTTGCATTAGTACCTTCAGAGCTTTTATTTTTTTTCCTTGCCCATTATGACTCACTTCTGCTAACTGGAAATTTTAGGTAAGAGTGACTCTAATATTCTGCCAGGTTTGCAGGCTTTCGTTGTCAACATGAGTTCTAAATGAGGCATAAGCCGCAAAATCAACTATAAAGCTTTGCATTACATGCAGAAGGGGAGGGAGCATTGGTTAGTAAAGGATTCTGATTAAGAACCATTTAGTGTCATCTCTGGTGACTCCCACCTGCTGGCCTTCCAGTAACCCAGAAGTACATCAAAGTACAGAACCTTACCTGGCTAAAATGGCCCCGCATTAAAAACCACTGTAAGGTCTGGAACTTTACATCATTCTTTTTAGAGGACAAAAATCCTTCTAGTGAGCTTCAAACAACAAATTATCTTTTATTGCTCATCAAGCTGAATAATAATTATACATCCATTTATCTATCTTCACAACGAGTTGGTTAGATCCTTAAGGTCAGAGACTGTATCCTCAGGGCCCAGAACAGTTCCTGGCACCTTGTAGACACTCAAAAATACTTGGTTAATAACCATTCTATACTACTCTATGCACAGTACAAGCTCACAGAACTGGGAGGGATCGTAGAAATAATTTTCATATAATCTCTTCCATTTTAGGATCAGAACAAGGAGAGCCAGAGAAGCAAAGTAAAGCACCCAGGTTTACAAGATTGGACTACAGAGGATGCTTTAAAAAAAAAATTTTTTTTTCAGCCGGGTGCAGTGGCTCACACCAGTAATCCCAGCACTTTGGGAGGCCAAGGCAGGTGGATCACCTGAGATCAGGAGTTCAAGACCAGCTGACCAACATGGCAAAACCTGTCTCTACTAAAAATACAAAAATTAGCGGGGCATGGTGGCGGGTTCCTGAAATCCCAGCTACTTGGGAGACTGAGACAGGAGAACCGCTTGAACCCGAGAGGCAGAGGTTGCAGTGAGCTGAGATTGTGCCACTGAACTCCAGCCTGGGCAACATAGGGAGACTGTCTCAAAATACAAAATTAAAAAAAGGATTTTTCTCCCCTCAGTCCATAATTTCTGGGAAAGATCCAAGAGGGATCTAAAAATGACCATTTCATGCCTCAATAACTTCTAAGCAAACATGCCTTTTATAAGTTATGGAACATTAACATGAAATACATATAGAATGGAATTTGGTGGCTTGCACTACAAAAATTTATTTTGGTAGGTGAAGCCCATAGTTCTCAAATCCAATTCGTAGAATTAACACCTCTTATTTTCTTTTGGAGCCTTTAAGGGCTTTTGAAAATCAGAGTTAAGAGGTCCAGATTCTTATCCTTTACGTAAAATTGAACTACAAAATTAAAATTTCAGTATTTTAATTAAGTCTGCCTAAGTCCATCAAATTAATTTGCAGCAGCAAAATAAGATAAAATCATGAGCAGCACAGGGACTAATTCATTATCCCATCACTCATGATTAATTCAACAAGCTTTTACATCCACGTTTGAGTGACAAATATTAAAATCTCTATGATTGTCTGACTGCATTATATGAGAAATGGGACTTTCTTTTACCCCTAAACTAACTCACCTCCTAAAGATCTAGAAATATATTCTCTCCCACTGAGGAAAAGTGGGCTTTGCTGCCAGAGAGGCTGTGGAGGAGAAGAGGGATGCCAAGTGTGGGCTTGAGGGAGATTTTTAAAATCCAGGATCCCCCATACAGCACCAGCTCCACTGTGCAGCTTCCTGAGTGAGCCCATGTGCAGCTCACAGGCAGTCTGAGCTCCTAATTTGCTAGCACCACTCAGTTCAGGGCTAAATTCCCCTTGGGCCTTGATTTCCTTTTCTGTCTCTCCTTCCCCCTGGGATCAGGCAACTTGAGAATGGAACCTCCTGATTAACATGTCAAAAGCCATAGACTCTCCTTAATGGACAGTCTCTTTGCCTGCTGGGGCACTGGCTTAGCCTTGAGGTGGGCAGGAGCTGCCACAATGTGTTAAGTCACTAATAAAGGCCTGTGCTCAGTAACGATATAAAGTGCTCTGAGGATAGAGAGCCTTTGGATTCATTAACTCCTCAGCACACTGCCTGCAAAGCCTCCTCTGCTCTCTTGCCTAGCACGTCCCTGGCTGCCGAGCATCTGTGGCAGAAGAGTGGAAAGGCAAGTTCCTCCAAATACAAAATGGTGCTTGAACCACTAGATGATGGTTTTATTTTGTGACATACTCGACTGCCTACTCACGGGGACCAATCTGTCATTTCAAATGGTTTTCCAAAGCAATTTTCTAAAGTGGATCTTTAAAACACTTTGGGATGAATCATTTAAACATTTCAGGTTGGTGACACTCTTGGAAGTAGGAACATGCCCTGGCAAATGGAAAGCATCTTATCTGCCTCCAAGTGAGTGGATGAGTGTAAGCAACAACGCCTCTGAACACACTTCCCCGTCAAGTCCTTATCAAGAGTCGCTGAGAACCTCCCCACCTCCTTCTTTCCAAAGGGGCAATCAGGATCTTTTACATTCTTCTCTAACTGGTTTGAGCCTGAAACACAACCTGGGTGGTGCTGATATATCTCAGGAACCTCCAGGCTTCTTCATCCAGGGACTGAGCAGGGCCTGCCCAAGGCTGGAGATCTATATGCCACCGGGGACCCTGCAAGAAACAGAAAACACAGGTTGTGTGTAAGGAAGGAGGAGCTGGGCGGGAGGAGAAGGACACAGTATCAGAGAGGGTGTGAGGCTGCTTTAGCTGTCAGCAAAACACACACATGTGCACACAGGCAGCAGGGGCTCTTTGGAAGCTGCTGTCATTAAGGCCACATCAGTCACAGGGAAACAAATGAGGCCTGAGGCAGCCCAGCTCCCAGGTTAAGCAGGAGAGTACATAAGGCCCCGGGACTGTCTGACTCTGCGTTTATGATCAAAGGCATGCTCCACTTGACCCCACTGGGCTCTCCCTTAACTGCGGCTTATTTTTTATGAGGCTGTACTCCACTGGGAAGAAAAACTCCCTCTCAATGACAGTTTCCCAAAACTTAGAGCTTCAGGAATATGTGCCTCCCTAAGCAAATCACCATAATGCTGGGGGCTCCTCTTCGTGGGAAAGAAATGCTCTGGGCATTTGCTTATCTCCCTCAGTGCAAGGAGCTGGGGCCATACCCCTTGGCTGCTGGAACCCTGTACATGCAGAGCTAGGACCCGGGAGCTGTCATCACCAGGGCTGGGGAGGGTGGCTTTCTAGCACTGTGAGGCAGCCACCACCTGTTAGCAGAAGTTACGGGCGCTCTCATAAGCAGAGTGGTTAAGGATGACCCGCTCAGCCCCCTTTTGCAGTAAATCAGTGGATGAAGGGTTGGGGGAATGCAGTGGTCTGGAGGAAGCAAAAATGGGAGCCCCTTCAGTGAGAAGGGGGCACTAGTCAGGAAATCCTTATTAGAGCTGAGAACTCCCTACCTACATTTGTCACCAATGGGAGACTTCCAGGAGGTTCGCTGCAATTCCCGGCGGGGTGGGGGAGGGCTTGCACAGGGTGGGGAAGGGAGAGCTCCAGTAGGTGGTGGGGTCAATGTCTAGGGCCAGGAAAGACTTTGGGTGTCACAGCATAGGGTTCCTGCAGTGTGGTGAGAATGGGCCCCTAAGCCCCTTTTTATGGTGAAGAAGTGGGCAGGGGAGGGTTCTGGGGGAAGATAAAGGGACCATTTACATATACACAGTGTTCTCCAGTCAGGTACTGTGGTGGGAACTGTCTGAACCCAAAAAAGAAACATCTAGACAGACCAGCCATGAGACACTTTAGTACAAATGTGGTTTATGGCCCCTAGATGGGGTGGCCTAGGTGACTCGGGGTTACACGGAAAACAAGGAAGTAGTGGGGAACAAGGTTAGTCTGTGTGAAGCCAGACCATCTATCTGGGTTTGGGGAAGAGGAATCCACTCTCACGTGAGGGTCTGAGATCAATGAGAGCGCTTTGGAAGTGATGACGTGTTATTCAGTGTAGGCATCATTAGACACACACCATTGCAGAAACCCTGTAGAGTCCCCAGTCTTCCATCCCCACAGCCTGCACTGCCCTTGTAGGGGCTGAGCACCATGCAGTCCCTCTAGATTGAAGGAGCCTTCCCTGGTTTCCACAGGCTGCCTTTTTTCAGGAACCCATAGAGCAGGGCGAGCTGCATGGGCATGCAACCTGTGCAGTCTTAGGAGGCCATGCTCAGTTTAATGCTCTGCTGATGCTGTCTTGAAATTCTTAGTAATCTTACTATTTTTTAATTACTGCTCCTTGTGAACGCATAGGCAGTCTACCTAGAGTTAGTCAAAATTCTTGATAATTTTTGAACAAGAGGCCCTGCATTTCATTTTAAACTGGGCCCACAAATCATGTAGCCAGTCTTCCCTGAGGGGCACCTCCTGGAATAACAGCCTTTTCTTATAGCTCTTCTTGTTCTGTGCAGGCTGAGCAGGCAGAGACTCGAGTAAGAGAGCTGGAGAACATTAAGTCATACATCTTCCCAGTTAATGCCTCCCACCCCCCCATTTCTTTTTTCCTTCCTTGAATTCGATGTTGATTACCATTTGGGCAAACAATATTTATTGAGCCTTAGCCACTCTGTGCCAGGCACTGGTGAGTACAGATATGACTAAAACCCAGGCTCTCCCAAGAGGCACTCACCGTCAGGTGGGGGAGACAGATATGTACAAAATAGCTTTGATAGGAAAATGCTAAAATATTCAGGAGAGTTGTTCTCTTTAGGAAATTATTCGATTCTGGAATCATAAATTACAAACACATTTAAACACAAATGCCTCCAGCCCTGCTTGGTCACATTGACAGAGTGCTTCCCAGGTTGCTGCAGCAGCCAACACAGCAACGTGATGTCCCAAGAGCACTCAGCGAGGCCCGGGGTTTAAAACCTCCGACTTCACTGTCATGGACCACTCACAAGGGCCTCCAGCATCCGGCCCAGGAGGCCCTGGATGAAAATGATAAAGTTCACATGTTATGGTTTTCCTCAAAATCAGGAGTTGGCAAATCATTTCTATAATGGGTCAAATAGCCAATGTTTTAGACTTCGCAGGCCACACAGTTTCTGTTGCAACTCCTCGCCTCCTGTTGTAGCTCAAGAGCAGCCACAGACAGCAAGTAAACAAATAGTCATGGCTCTCTTCCAATAAAGCTCCATTTACACAAACAGGCAGCAGGCTGAATTGGGCCTGCAAGCTGTAGTTTACTGACTCCTGCTCCAGCTGATTCTAATTCAGAGGTAGGCTGGCCTAGAAAAGAGGGATTACTGAAATAATGCAAAGGAGACAGACCATGATGTTGTTGGGGCTCAGAACATGATTCCCCAAAGTCTAGTGCTTTGGCATGTTATGTACGTTGAAGTGTTGTAGGACTTTCTCTTTTGTGCAGATAAAATGGGCTCCTTGTCATATGACCATGAGAGACTGGGCTCACAGACACTTTGAAGGGTGAGAAAAATGGAGTTTTTTGGGCAAAAAGGAAAAAGGGGGAGACAGGGACTCTCAGCAAAGCTAAAGTTCTGCTAGCTGGCTTCCTGCCCCACAGATTGAATCCCAGGTTCCAACCCAGAACAGGAGAGGCCAGGCTCCTCCCCGCTGCAAACTTTGCCAACTTCCCGAGGCTCCGCCCCAGCGTGCACTCCTCCCAGTGCGCAGGCCCGCCAGAGTTTCTCCCGGGTCCGCTTTATACTTGGCTGTCTCAAAAGGACATTGGATGGGCCTTAAAGGAAAGTTATCTCTGATCTTCTCTCCTTCCTGCCCCTCACTCCTCTTTCTTCCCCAAAGTCAGTTCTAGAAACCAGAACTCAAAGGACACTCTCTCCCTTCTCCCCCAATACCTCTGTTCCAGAGGGATCTTGCCCCATACCCAGGATGAAGAAACGCTGCACAGAGAGACCAAGAAGCAGCTGAACAGACAGTCCTTGCTGAGGTTCCCCCCTCAGTCTATTGCTATGAGATCAGACCCTTTTGTCCAATCACACTTCCATGTAGCTGTACATCTTCATGGAAACTAAGCATTAAAAAAGATCATTTTCTCTGCATCGTTGGGTCATTTCTGAAGGCTCCCATGTCATGTAAAACTTTGATTAAATACATTTGTTGTGCTTTTCTCTCATTAACCTGCCTTTTGTTAAAGGAGAGTTGGCCGTGTGCATACGATGAGTGAGGAAAGGTATTACACCATTCACCCCTATGATGTCTAGATTATAACCAAGGTTGTCATCTGGGTGACTTGGGCAGTCAGTCAGGGTCCCAGCAGGATCCAGTGGGCTCATTCAAACTGGCTAATTTGAGAGAATTTAACAAAAAGACTATTTACAAAGGCGTAGGCAGGGCTTAAGTAAACCAATAAGGAATAAATAATGCAATATCTGTGTCTGGTAACACCAGAGAGCCCCTACAAGCCTAAAGGGAACTACATGGAGAAGTCTGTAATAGAGGAATACAGACAACCCTATTACATACTCCACACTAACTGTCTGCCCCACCCAACAATCTCCTGCCTCCTGTCGGTCAAACTCAAAGTGAGGCTGTGCTTGGTCCCTGCAGGTCAGCCTCCCAGGGGTGGAGCAGGCTGGAGGTTGGGCCAGCAGGAGCAAATGGAAGGCTTCTTGTTCCAGCGTTCTTTGGAAAGAGGCAGTGAGACTTCACCAAGGAGTCATTCATTCATTCAGTGGGCATTTGTGCCACATGCCAGGCTCTGTGTTACAATTTAATATAGGCCACAGCTGTGTAAACCAATGAATGCAATAAAGGTTATAGGAGCTCTGACAGAAATCTTAACAGGGTATGCTGGGAGTACAGAAAGGTGCAGTGCCTGAGTATTACTCCAAAAGAAATGCCTGAAAATACAAAGGCAGAGCGTGGGAAGCAGTCTCCACTGCTAGAAGCCCAAAAGCACATCAAAGGTTTTCCCTGCATTATTAAAGAGACACCCTAAACACGGTAGTAGCATTTAACCTGGGCTAACACACAAAAGTAACTTCATAGATCAATAATTTTGAATCCATATGGTAAATCAATATGGTGAAACTATAGAATTATCTTAAGGGTCCACAAATAGTATTCTTCTTACAACCTAATATTTTTCATTTCCAACTGAGTGTTGACTACAAAGAAGCTAAGCACAGCAGCTGGAACAGTGAATAATGTTAAGTTGAGGAGTCTCAGATAGGGATATAATAGAAACACTGCAAATAGATGCCCTCAGAAGTGCTCTGGCTTAATGCTTTGGTTGAGCTGTTTAAAAAACATTTCACATAAAGCAATGTTCTTATTGGAATCAGTCTGACAGCAGTTTGTGATTATTTCCCCATGGAAACCACTAGCTTTTATCATCTCTTTCAATTATCATTTGTCTTAATTCTTTAGTGTACACATCAATATTTGTCCTTCCCAAATTCCCACAAAGAGAATTGTCTGAGCACCTTAAAACATCGATGGCAGACTAAATAGAAAAGGACAAAAATCATCTTTCCCTTTTTAAAAGCTTTTTTAAAAAAAATCATTGTGATTTTACTCCAAACAATTCTCTAAATGCCAGGACATATTAAATGCCTATCATCCACATCTTCAAATATCAAGTGGCCATAACAACGCCATTCCCATTGCTCCCAGGAGGTGGGAACTGGATTCCCAATCCCGCCTGCCACCTGTACTTCCTTTTCAGACAGGTAAAGCAGCAGTGTAAGCAGAGGTGGCTGGAAATACCATCATTTTGGATTGGTCTGTTTGTCTGTCCTCAGCAGGCCTGAGTTGAAATGTCAAACGGAGCATTACAATGAGTTGCCACAGAGAAGCAGCTTTGCTCCTGAGTTCCTGCAGGAATGGGGACCCCCTCTATTTCTAAACCACCAGGGCATTCATACAGAGGGGACTGCCCTACCTCAGACAAGGATTTCTCAGGGCAGGTGTGGTCCTGATTTCCAAAGTAAGGAAGCAGCCCCCTTTCAGTTTTGCAAAGGCCTTATCTGGCACCTTGTCCAGAAAATGTGCATTGAAAAGTGAGCAGACTTCTTCTAATGAGAGGCAAATATCTTCATTACTAGGAAAAAAATCCAAAGTTTAGATTAAGGACAGCAGAAGATTCCATATACAAATAACTCATGTTATTTAGTGACTATTTTGCAGATATCTGAGATTCTACCTCCCGAAGGGTAATAGAGATAATGGATTTAACTCAGAAAGACTGCAACAAGCACAGCCATGAGGCTTTGGGATATTTTTATCATTTGTGATCTCAGCATAAAGTTTTGTTTCTTGAAAAAAAGAAAATGATTCTCTCAAGCCATGAAACTGAATTCCAAGATTTTACTCCTAAAAGATAATGCAAAAAAAAACCCCACAATCTTTTAAAATACTACTTTGCCTACCAGCTTACACTTGTACACATAATAGAAATATATTAATTCAAGATCATGAGCCTCAAGCAAAACTGGTAGCATTTAAAAACTGTACACAAAAAAAGCAGGCCTACTCATGACCTAGGAAAGGGAGCGATCGATTCTGTGTTGGGCAGAAGGTTTCTTTGTTTTAAAATCTGGAATAAAAGCGTCCTCCTTCACAGACCATATCCTCACACCCATGAATGACCTCAGGCAGCCCATGAAGACATTATCAAAAAATAGTGCCACCATCAGCTTTACAGCATGTTTCTACATTTTTTATAGAAAATAAACCTAAAAGATGCTTCTAAGCCTCCAGTCCTTTGGAGGATGAAATTATATGATGACTGATGTCAGTGATCAGTTTCTTTATCATGATAGATAACGGATAGAGTATTTGGGATATTTTTTATAAAGTTTCAATACTCTCAAATGCATGTTCCCACCCCTAGTAAGCTCCTGAATGGTTTTAAAAGCAGCAGTTTTCTGCTGGGAAAGATGACTAACCCTCGATTCTGTGCATTACAGTTGTGCGCGTGGAAATGAACAAGGAACTAGGTTTTCAGTCCTCGACTCCAACTAAACAATCAAGTGAGTGTGTGTTGATGTGTTGATGATGGAGAAGCCTAAGCTTTCTGGGAGAAACAAATCCAAAACAAGTAAAATAGATTTATTTAGCAATTTTGCTGCAATTTCGTGCTAATTAAGAGCATCTGTTAGTGGGCAGGAAACAATGACTGAAGGAAATTGTTTATTCCTTTTTAGAAGCGGGGTGGGAATAGTTGGGGGAGGGAAAGGCATAGAATGGTATCTGGACAGAACATGACTCCATTCCTGGCTAAGACTGTGAGTGCTGCCGTTACATTTCTGTAACACCCTTAGTGTGTGCCCAGGGCTTCTGAAGGCTGCAGGGTGGAGAGGGAGTGCAGGAGGGAGGGGAGGCAGGGAAGGGGAGTGCAGGGTGCAGTTCACATCCCTTCCCTTCATCATTCTCCTGTAATTGGCCTGTTTCTCAGACCTGGCCCTCCTTCAGAAAGAGCAAGAGTCAGTTACAACTTGTGCAGTGATGTTTAAAATTCGGGTAACCCATGCAAAAATTTCATTTAAAAACAAAGGATCTCAGTTTCTGTTCTGGGTAAGCACACTCCTACCCCATGTCTCTCACAGAATGCAGCAGTGAAACCTGGACAGAATGCACAGAGCAGTTATTTGAGGAATCTGAAAAGTAAATAGTAGCAGGCAGACTGGGGAAGAAGACCAGAATTCAAAGTACCTGGAAACTAGGAGCCAGGTCACCATCATTTTCCCTTCTGGTATCCTGCTCACCCCTACTCTAGGCTGCCTGGCACCGGTGGTGGGCACTGGCGCAGCCAGGAAGCACCAGGAGCAGCCTGGTAGCTCAGGTTCCAGGAGGCAGGGCGTCTCCTGATGTTCAGAGAGAGTAGAGGAAATCTCCACTTTTCTTCCTTTTTTTTTTCCTTTCTCTGTTCTCGCATTCCCTCCCAAGTAATCCCACTAAGATGGTAGAAGCCACAGTGGGGGCCTGAAGGCACCTAGAACCCTGCGAAAATGGAAGTTTCCTCTCCCATCTGAGGCAGTGGCCCTCAGACAGTGGGGTGAATCCTCATTGATTATTCCTGTCTCTCTCTTCCCACAGCTTGGTCTTGGACTCAGGCACAGTCACAGGAAGTGTGCAGCAGAGCATAGGCAAAGCAGGGGTAAAAGCTCAAACCTTGTGGCCATAGATTCAAAAACCACAGGGAACTGGATAACACTGGGGCAACTGGGGAGAAGGAGTAGCTTGGGAAGGCAGCCGCATGAAGGGGTTTGTAAAGCCCCGGGCTCACTCTAGAACTGTACATGTGTGGATTTGATCCTGGCTGGCACAGGAAAGACTTTTAGAACTGAGCTAACAGACGGACCTCTGGAGCTCACAGACAGACCTCTGCCCAAGCCCCAGACTGGCCACTGGGTGGGATGCACATGGGACAGAGGTGAAACCCACGACAAAGGCTTTGAAAACAGAGCTGACATGGAAATTACAACCCACAAGAGGCTGGGGGGAATTTGAGGCCTGGACCCAAAGGATAACTGCCTGTTAAAATAAATATATCGACATTATCCATGGTATTTAAAGAAAACTCAGCCTTATAATATTCAAAATTTTGAGGATACAGTCCCAAACGACTCAGCCCATGAAGAATCAGGAAAATCCCAACTTATGTGGGAAAAAGACAATCAGCAGATGTCCATGTAGGCATGACACATATGTTGAAATTTTTGGCAAAGACTTAAGAGCAACTATTACAAAATAATTCATGAAGTAAAGGTGGACATGCTTGAAACCAAAGGCAAGATAGAAGTCTCAGCGAAGGAACAGGAGGCATAGGGAGCCAAATGGAAATTCTGGAACAGAAAAATACAATAACTGAAATAAAATCTCAGGGGATGGATTCAACAGCAGAATGAATGTGACACAAGAAAGAGTGAACTTGAAGATAGATCATAGAAAGTATCCAATGTGAACAACAGAAAAATTATTTGAGGGGGAAAGAAACAAAAAAGAGCCTTGGGCACCTGTGCAACAATACCAAGAGGTCTAACATTCATGTCACCGACGTTCCAGAGGAGGGGAAGAAAGAGTGCAGTGCAGGGGATAAAAAGTAAAGAAATAATGAGGCCAGGCATGATGGCACACACCTGCAATTCCAGCACTTTGTGAGGCTGAGGTGGGCAGATCACTTGAATTCAGGAGTTCAAGGCCAGCCTGGGCAACATGGCGAGATCCTGTGTCTACAAAAATACAAAAATTAGCTGGGCATGGTGGTAAATGCCTGTAATCTCAGCTACTTTGGAGGCTGAAGTGAGAGGACTGCTTGAGACTGGGAGGTCAAGGCTGCAGTGAGCCATGTTGTGCTACTGCACTCCAGCCTGGGTGACAAAGTGAGACTCTGCCTCAGAAGAAGAGGAAGAGGAAGAATAAGGAGGAGGAGGAGCAATAGGAGGAGAAGGAGGAGGAGGAAGAAGAGGAGGAGGAGAGGAGGAGGAGGAAAGAAAGAAGGAAGTAGGAGAAGAAGATGAGGAAGGGGGAGGAGGAGAAGAAGGGGGGAGGAGATGAGGAGGAGGAGGAAGAGGAGGAGGAGGAGGAGAAGGGGAGGAAGACAAAGAAAGAATGATGGAAAGATCCCCAAATATGATGGAAGATACAGCATAAAGATTCAAGAAGCTTTGCAAACCCCTTAGAGGAAAACTCAAAGAATTCCACACCCACATGCATTATAAGCAAAGTGCTGGATATTAAAGACAACAACAAAGAACTGAGCCTCTGCTAATCCTGTGACAGACCCAATTGTGGGCCAGGGTCAAAACAGCAAGGTGAGAACAGGCAGAGCCAGTCTGTCCCATACGAGCCTCTTCCCCTGAGCCCCCCTCCCTATCAAGACCCAGCTCCCCCTCTGCAAGCCCATCTGCTAAATGTCTCTGGCAGCAGACAGCAGGCATGCTGAAATTCAAATCCAGAGCGCCAATCTGCCGCCTCTGCAGCATGACACAGAGGGTAGGCTGGGAGGCAGGGGAGCCAGAAATCAAATCATCTCTGACAAGAGAAAATGCACTATAATTCAAGCAGGCCCTGATAACTTTTAGGAAGGAATACAAAAATAAAAGACAAGAAGGAATAAACCCTCAGCTCTGGATTTATTCCCTAAGCTATCTTGGTAAGTTGGAAAGAGTGGCCAAACAAATTTGAGTTGGAGTTTGTTTTTAAACTGACATATTTAAATTCACCACATTTTCTGTGTAGGTCAAAATGGTTCAAACGTGAGTTGGACTGAAACACACCAGGGGATGGCTGAGAGAATAAAACATAATATATTTTAGATATTTATCATAGGCAGTAAAAAGAGAAGCCATATACCTAGAGTGGATCCAGTGAAAGCCAAAGGTTTTCATGAGGTAGAAACTACACAGTGTCTGCATACATAGTAAAGATTCAGATATCAAATTATGGGTTTCACTGAAGTTGCACATCAACCCGGAAAGGAGAAATGAGTTTCCGTTTTCTTATGAAAGTAAGTTTATATAAGAATGTTTGGGCTGGGCACGGTAGCTCATTCCTGTAATCCTAAAGTTTTGGGAGGCTGAGGCAGGAGGATGACCTAAGGCTAGAAGTTCAAGACCAGCCTGGGCAACAAATCAAGACCGCCATCTCTATGAAAAGTTACAAAATTAGCCAAGAGTGTAGCGCCTGCCTGTAGTCCCAGCTGCTTGGGAGACTGAGGCAGGAGGATCACTTGAGCCCAGGAATTCAAGAGTACAGTGAGCTATGGTTGCACCACTGCACTCCAGCCTGGGCAACAGAAGGAGATCATTTGTCTGAAAAACAAAACAAAACAAAAAAAGTTTGCCTGGAAATACTAACCATATTTGTAAGGATTCTTTCTCTCTCTCTGCCTCTCCTTGTCTCTGTCTCTCTCACACAGCTTGCCCCAACACGTATACACATCCTATTCAAAATACATAAGCCTACCTGGACTTTCAGCAACTCTGAATCTTAGAAGTTTAACATCATCTGAATCAACACCAATCTGCTAATGTTCATCGACTTACCTCAGTCAGAAAACTCCAGTCAGTTGACCTTCCCCCAAACATTGACCAGCCCTGAGACATTGATGTATCTGGGAGGAAGGTCTGCTGCACCCTTAAAAACCCATTTCAAAGATGCTTGGGATCCTGAGTTGCTGTTAAAACCAAAGGGAAATGGGGGTTGGCAGAGGGTGGGGAGGACATAAAAGCCACCAGTTTGCTCCATTTAATGACTCTTGCCTTGAAATTTTGCCTGGTCGATATTTATAAACCATGTTTTTATTTCAGATTTGTATTTTCTTGACATATTTTGATTTTTGTTTTATTGTTTATTTATTTATTTGAGGGGAGTCTTGCTCTGTCACCCAGGCTGGAGTACAGTGGCACAATCTCAGCTCACTACAACCTCTGCCTCCCGAATTCAAGTGATTCTCCTGCCTCACCCTCCTGAGTAGATGGGATTACAGGTGTGTGCTAATTTTTGTATTTTAGTAGAGATGGGGTTTCACCATGTTGGCCAGACTGGTTTCAAACTCCTAGCCTCAAATGATCTGCCCACCTCAGCCTCCCAAAGTTCCAGGATTACAGGCATGAGCCACTGTGCCCAGTCTTGATTTTTAACCTATGTTATTTTGAATACTTCTTTTGTATACAGCATTTGGTTGATTTAATTTTATAAACTTTGCCCTTCAACAGTTATATTTCCTGATAACTGAAACACTTCAGTGCATTTACATTACTTTGTTTATACTTTTATTTGGGGGCTTTTCTTTTTATGTTTCCCACCCACCCCCTACATGTTGTCCTTCTCAAATTTTTCTGTATTTCATCATTTTTAATAAGAGTAATTTAGGAGTTATATATTCTATTTTCATCTTAGAGTAGTGTTCTCTATAATAAATAAGCCAGAGAGAAAAAAAGGGAGGAAAGGAATGGAGAAGAGAGCAGGAAAATGGGTGCCTGCAAGAAAACGGAGGAAAGAGGCATCTTCCAGCAACACCTGCACAGCAATCTCCATCTTCCCCACAAGAGAACCTGCAACCCAGGGGAGCCACAGGGCTCCTCGGGGTCTCTTTGGTGGCTCTCAGCCCATGTCAGTCTCAACTTCAATCAAGTCAGGGAAGTGTTTCCCTTCTAGGCTCTAAACCAGAAGTGACTTTTATCACCAAAAATAATTAAAATGCCTCACCCAGTTAGCAAGTGCAGGGGAACAGGGATAACGGCAGAAAGAATGTATCCCAGAGGCCACAGAGAGCACCCAAAACACAGAGCGGCAGCATCCCACAGCCACCCCAAAGGCTGAGGAGGGGACAGAGGCCACATGTGGCACAGGACACTGATGGGAAGCAAAGCCTTTCTTGGAAACCAGTTGTAGATGATGGATGATGCTTGGATCCTCTCTTCTGAGACAGGACAAAAGCAAGCAGGACATACAGTGCTTTGCCATGAGTAGGACAGCCCCAGAGGCTGGGGGATGGGGGAGAGCAAAGCCACACATCATTCACTGCATGGTTAAAGAGTAGTGGCGGGCGCAGTGGGTCACGCCTGTAATCCTAGCACTTTGGGAGGCCAAGGTTGGTGGATTGCCTGAGCTCATGAGTTCGAGACTTGCCTGGGCAACATGAGGAAACTCCGTCTCTACTAAAATACAAAAATTAGCTGGGTATGGTGGCATGTGCCTATAGCCCTAGCTACTTGGGAGGCTGAGGCAGGAGAATCGCTTGAACCTGGGAGGCCGAGGTTGCAGTGAGCCAAGATTGTGCCACCGCACTCCAGCCTGGGCAACAGAGCGAGACTCCATCTCAAAAAAAAAAAAGAGTAGCAGCAGTTTCCTCAAGAGGCTATCGCGTCCCATGGAATATGTCATTGGTTGCACATAACTGTGCATGTACACATGTATGTATTTCTCAGTTCTCAGTGTGCATTCCTTCCTTAATTAACTCTTTTGTCATTTTCATATTGTTCATGTTTCATACCGGCCTATCCTACTTTCTTGCCCTTAGATAGTGATACAGTATTTGGTAGTCTCGGTAAATCCTACCTGACAATTAGAGATAACACACTGGTTCCAGGACATTCCTCACATGATTCTATATTTATAGAACATTTTTCTGTCCACGTGCAGTATAAGTTATAGTGGCTGACAAGTTAGGAGAAGCTACATAAAAGCTTCTTTTGAATCTCTGGGAAGCTGCCACCAGGGCAGAACAAGGCAGGCAGAGCTGACTGGAATCCTCCTCTGGAACCAAAAGTATTTCCACCTCAACCCTAAATGGAAGGAAAAACCCACTGTCTTTATTACGAAGTGGCCCTTTTCAGGAACACGAAGAATTGCTGAAGGAAGCAGACCTTTTTGGAAGTCAATAACTCTGACTGGGTTTGCTGCTGTGGAACTCTCTGGACTTGGGAGTCTTTGGTGAATGGGAGTGAGAATCTCCAAGGTTAGAAGCGAAGCTGCCAAAGTGGCAACTGACCTTGGCCCAGACCCCTCTCCCTATTTCAGACTGGAAATAACAAGAGCACAGGGGACAAACTGTACTAACAGGGCAGATCGAGCCGATGAAATCTTAAACATATTTCTTAATTGTATGAGAAATGATTAATATTCCTTTCATTAAAGAAAAACAACCTTCCATCCATAAGTAAAAACTTAAAAAAAAAAAGCAGGTTACAAAATCCAAAAGACACAAACAATTTCAAGCTTTAAATTTTACTTATTTTGTACTTGTATGGAATCATTGTTTTTTTTTTTAAGACTAGGGTCTCACTATATTGCCCAGGCTAGACTTGAACTCCTGGGCTCAAGTGATCCTCCTGTCTCAGCCTCCCAAGTAGCTGGGCCTATGCTTCACCTATTGTACTGGTAGGGGATCTTCTTGTTACAAGAGAACTTAACAATAATCTAGACTAATTGAAGAAAATGAAGTTCAGAGAGCCAAAGTCACCCAGGTCATGTGGGAAACCCTAGTATGGGAAAAGGTCAAGACGGGTACTCCAACCATTCAGGAGGCTGTGTTCAAAGTATCAGCTGTTCAAGCACATTCTGATAGTACTTGCAAGATCAATAGAAACCAGGAAACAACCATAAGAAAGAGAAAATTAGGCGACTCATGGTCACAAGCCCTCTCCTCACACAGGACTAGGAGGCAAACACTCAGCAACTCAGAATTACTTGGAGATATAAGCCCAGGCAGCCTTGGCCAACAACCGCAACCCTCTCAGGTCCCCTTCTACCCTTCCATGCTGTGGAAGCTTTTACTTTCACTTGCTCAATAAACTGCATTGCTGCTCACTCTCTCGGTCGTGAATGCTTGTTTGGAGCTGGAATACTCACTCTGGGGGTAAGGCCCTTTGCTCAATTCTTCAAGCAAGGGAAGCCAAGAACCTGAGCCCAGAGCCCAAGCTGGACATGGAAAAGGCCCTCCTCAGGGCCATCTGTAAACCCTACAACAGCAAATCCGGTTATACCAGGAGGTGACAGTGATGGATTCTGGCCTAGGCCTCTAGGCTGCTAGTCCCACACTTGCTCCACTACCCCATGCTGCCTCCATCCCAGGTCTCAGAGTTTTATCTTCCCCAAAGCTAGGTGATAATACAGACATGGCATGCCCAGTAGTAATTCAGAAAGGATTCCCAGGTAAAAATCACAATAGCTGTCTTGCACTGATGAACTCAGTGCAACAAGTAAGAAATTCATGAAATTCTTTCTCCATAAAATACAGAACACACTGAAAAGTTCACTAGTGGCTCTGAAACTGTCATGGAGGATGGAATCTTTAGTGAGTTAAAAAGGAGGATTAGAATGTGTCAGGGAAAGGATTTAGGTCTTTCTGATGAGTGGCAGTAGTATATGTAAGTAGAGGCCGAGGTCAGCCTGAGTCCCTGAATGACAGCAACAAGCTGAGACCTTGCCTCTCATCTCTACCAACCTAGGCTGGCCATGTAGCATAGCAAGAAATAAAAGTTCATTATTTTAATCCACTGAAATTTGAAATCCAAACATCTACGTGAATGTTTATTACTACATCACAACCTAGCCTATCCCAATTCATGTGAGCACCTACTAAAAGGCACTCAATAAAAGATGGTTATCATTTGCTGGCGAGGTTGCAGAGAAAAGGGAACACTTATACACTGTTAGTGGGAGTGTAAATTAGTTCAACCATTGTGGAAAGCAGTGTGGTGGTTCCTCAAAGAGCTAAAAGCAGAACTAACATTTGACCCAGAAATCCCATTATTGGGTACGTACCCAGAGGAATATAAATCATTCTACCATAAAGACACATGCATACAAATGTTCACTGCAGCACTATTCACAATAGAAAAAACATGGAATCAACCTAAATACCCATCAGTGACAGATTGGATAAAGAAAATGCAGTGCATATACACTATGGAATACTATGTAGCCACAAAACAGAACAAAATTGTATCTTCTGTAGAAACATGGATGGAGCTGGAGGCCATTATCCTTAGCAAACTAATGCAGGAACAGAAAACCTGATCTCGCTTAGAAGTGAGAGCTAAATGATGAGAACTCATAGGCACAAAGAAGGGAACAATAGACACTGGGGTCTACTTGAGGGTAGAGGGTTGGAGAAGGGAAAGGAGTGGAAAAATAACTATTGGGTACTAGGCTCAATACTTGGGTGATGAAATAATCTGTACAGCAAACCCCTGTGATACAAGTTTACCTATGTAACAAACCTTTACATGTACCCTAGAACCTAAAAGAAGAGTGCACAGAATGAAAAAAAAGAGATGGTGATCGTTATGAATGCACCCCTATAACACTTTCCCGATGCCACACCATCAGAGATTGAATGGTAAGCTAGAACCATTGATCTTATGCAGATTCTTGGCTAGGGAAAGAAAAGAAGTATAACCAAGGACAAGTCAGTGTCAAGATCAGATTCAGGGAAGTTCGGAAGTGCTCAGATAGACCATAAGGAAAGTTGGGTTACAAAACAAACCCTGGTGCATCATGCCCCTTACGTACTGTGTCGGGCCTTTTCCCTCCTGCCCAGAATTCTCCCGCTTATTCACTAGTCAGTTCAGATTCCACTCATTCTTCAGACTCTAGTTTTAATTCCACATATTCCCTCAAATTTCCTAACCCTTCAAGCCTCTACCATGTGCAAAATAGACCATGTAAAGCAGGTGCTTCAGCAATTATTACTTTTGCTTCCCATTTTATACTTAATCAAACATTTGGTATAATCTGTTTCAAGTATGTCAATCTTGTTTTTCTAACCAGACTACAAGCCCTGTGAAGATGCCATGTGTTTTACTGCTTTTACAGTCCCCCACAGAAATGATTCCAAGGGACATTTTTACACTGATTTAAATGCCAGGGAAGAAAGAACATGGTATAATCCTTGGGGTTGAGGATAATTTGTTTTAATGACTTTGGAAGAAAGTAGAGAAATTCACTAACTGGGCTTTATAGTAATACCTTAATCTAGCTAAATATACATACTACTCTTTCTTTAGGTGTAAATACATTATTATAAACGCTACATGTCAGCTGGGTGCAGTGGCTTACAACTGTAATCTGAGCACTTTGGGAAGCCAAGGCAGGCAGATCACCTGAGGTCAGGAGATCGAGACCAGCCTGGACAACATGGCGAAACCCCATCTCTACCAAAAGTACAAAAATTACCTGGGCCCAGTGGCATGTGCCTGTAATCCCAGCTACTAAGGAGGCTGAGACAAGAGAATCTCTTGAGCCTGGGAAGCAGAGGTTGCAGTGAGCCAAGATCACGCCACTGCCCTCCAGCCTGGGCAACAGAGCAAGACTCCATTAAAAAAAAAAAAAAAAAAAAAAAAAAAACCCTACATGTCTTTGATTCAGCTTTGTTCAAATTAAAATTAAAATCAGAGATGACAAGTAGTTTAGCAGGAACCCTGTAAAAAACTACAAGGAAGCATTTTTAAGAATTTAAAACACTTCATTAAAAATTAGCATTTGTTTCTAACAGGTTAAAAAGTTAAATATTTACATACCAGTTATAATAAACTTTAAGCTAAATCTGTGTAAGTTCTCTACTTGAAATCATAAGGTTAGAGCCCTGAGCTAATTATTCTATAATATTGAAAATTGGCTTTCATAATTCCAAAGACTGTTGGTATGTAACCTTGAAACTATCAATATTTCTTATGCAAATTTTATTGGTTAAATGCAGAAAAAGTAGTTGGTGAAGGTCAAGAAGAAAACAGTGTTTGTCATGGGAGGTTGATCCCACAGAGATGACCTCTCAGAGATAACCTCCGGATCATAACTGGTCTGGTCTACTTCTAGTCATCCATCCTGGAGAGTGGTGGTGTGCAGATTCTCTTAAAGTTAACTAAATGCATTCCTCCTTATAGGAATTTATGTTACAAGTAAAATAAAGTAGCTTCAATATACCTTAAAACATAGTGCACAACTTTTATTTTCATCAATAATATTGCAGTAGAAGCGCTCTTCATCTGTCTCTACAAAACCAACTCAGAATCTTCCCTATCTGTGTGCTCTTGCTGCTAACAGCTTAGTTAATTCTCCCCATAGGAGTCATTTGGCTTGCTCCAAAACCAGTTCCTATCAGTTGTACAAGTTACTGAAATGACATAATTTAATTGAAAATTAGGTAAACCAATGAAATGTGTGCACAGAAAGAAAATGGGTTCTCTTTTCTATTAAGAAACACGTCAATAAAGGCTAGGCGCTATTTCTAAATAGGTATTAGGTATGGGTGAGATAACTGTAAAAAGAGTAACAAAATCATTCAAATCTGGAGGTGTTCTGCACTTAGATTGTTCACAAGCATCAAATTCTTGCTCCACTTAGAAGAAATCAAAACTGGGAAGGGTGGGTAACATAGTTTAGATGGCTTCGTGCAAGAAAGATCATAACTCCAGCCAGGGGTAATACACACAACAGAAGATCGGCAAACAAATGTACATGTATATATTTTCAATTAAAACAGATGGTCTATGTATATATTTTGTGATTCACTGTTTTAACTACATTTTATTGTATATAACTGATCAATTACTACAAATTGGTGTGAGGCTTCTACTAACTTATTAATTAAACGGTTGTAGAGATGACACAAGTGTATAGATAGAGACAGTGCAATGTTACTAATCAGCTTAGAAGATGCCAGAGTAATGTTGGTGCCTAGCTGGAGGAATATGAACACACATCAGGATGTGGACAAGGTTGAAGAGATGACCCATAACTTCCTTTATATTTATTTTCTCAAGAAGCTATGAATTTTCCCACCTTTAAAGACTGTTTAAGCATTCATCATTTTTACAGCTTAGAACAAGCACTTATTTACAAATGAAACCACACAAAAATCAATAGCAGGGAAGAACCATTGGCTACTATCCTGAAAAGAAAACACAGATCTTCTTCAAGGTCTAACTTAAGGAATCCAAGGTGCTCACACACCTGGCACCACGAGGAGGTAGCTAGGCCAGGCCAGGGGTGCTGAGGGGTAAGGGTGCGGGGTGGAGAGGAAGGGTCCTGACTCTAGGGGCTGTTGTCCAGGAGAGCAGGTCCACCTCCTGAGGGTTCAGCCCAGCCAGCAGTGAAGTGATTCCAGAAGAGAGAAGCCCATCACATGGGGGCAGCTCACAGTTAAAGATGAACACCAGTTACTGAACTCTACGCCAAGTTTAGAAATCAACCATCACAACCATTATGGGCCATGTCTTACCCCGGCACTCTTGCCTCCCTGTCAGAGTGGTCCATCACAGGAGCCCTGGGCTGGGGGAGGCCTAGATATCTGTATTCTGAAAACTCCTATGGACAATTCTGACCCCCTCTTCATAAGCGACCTTCATGAGAATCATGAATCTCCTGAAATCCACTGCAAATGAATGTGCATGTGTGCAAATGTTCAGTATTCTGGAGTGCTTGTCCACAGCTTCCATCAAATTGTTTTCATCAAAATTTTGTAACTCAAAAACATGGAGAACCACTGTTCTGAACTCAGTTCAAATCTTCACCATCCTGGTTATCTCCACAATTCTGAGGAAATCTGAGATGAGGCTGAACACAGCATTCCCCCGTACACAGCCTTCCTGCAGTATGTTCTGTTTTTTTTTTTTTTTTTCCAGACTCCAATCTGTTCCTCTTTCTTCACTTCTATTTTTACACTGAAAAGTTTGGGTTTCAAAATAACTATAACCTAAGAATTCCTCAGATAAAAGACACAGAAAAGTAAATTTCCAATTTCCCTTACCCTACTTCTCACACATTCCTGTATGGTTTTATTATTAAAACATAAAAAAAAAAAACATGAAGGGCATTTTATGTCTGTTTTTCCTATTAAGTTAATGGCTTGAACAAATATACATATATTTATTTTAATTGTCAGCATCATGGTTTACCTATGTTTTTAAAATGACAAATTATACATATAGATAGCACTCTTTTCTCCTGTGTCTTGTCTAAACACATGACCATAACAAGAAAGGATACAATGTTGTATGTGTAAAACAAGCTCCAATCTGTGCTGGTAATTTGGTTTTATAAATAAGAACATTCTCTGTCCAGGAATAAGGCCCAAGCATTCAGATTTTCCAAAACAACTCTCTGTAACCAGGGTATCCAAATAAATTCTAGCATTTCGATTTCAAAACTGATGTAGCTATCTACTCCTGATTGAGGTTCCTCTAAGTGCACATTAGATAAGCCATTTTCTACTATTTCTGAGCAAAATGAATATTCACTATTCAAAAGAACATGCCCTATCACAATTACATAACCAGTTCAAATTTGTTTTTAAGAAATGTAAGACATACATGAAATGCCAACCTGACAAAATCGCTGAAATTAAGCTTTAAGATATATTCGTTCATTAGGAAGATTTCTAAGAAGCCTTAATATCAAACCTAAAATGTATAGTAATCGACATGTTTTTCTGAGATCCAGATTTCAGCATACAGGCAGTCTCAGTATAGAGCAGAAACAACACGAAATCTGACCTTATCTGACCTGGATTATAATCTCAATTTCTCTCAATCCAGTAATTTAACCAGATTCCTCCTTGGTAGAATGGAAATAACATCCATCTCACTCATAAGGCTATGATGAGACTCACTTGGGATAGAAACAGAGCAAGCCTTTGTAAGCTAGGAAGAGCTATCTAAAAGCAAGGTACTGTAACTGCTGTTCCCTTTTTAATGTGAAAGTCTTCCAAAATGCATAGTATGCTTCTTGCACACAAGTCATTAGAATGAGGTGACAACGGTTATCTGGGTGAGAATGAAGATGAGAAAGAAGGGACAAGGTAGCTGAAATCCTTAGCAGAACAAGCCCTCCCTTGCATAAGAGGTGCAATGGGCTGACAGCTGCCTGGCCACATCTTTTGACAACCTACTGGTGCTCAGTGTCAGTGCTTCGTGCAAAAAGCTAATGCACTAGGAGGTCAGCAAGCTCACAGTGATGGCAGCTTGAGGCTCTCTCTCCTCTGGCAAATAGCAAACTCCTATGTTTCTAATGCAAGGCTGAGTGTATCTGATTCTGCAATGCTTCTGCCACGGCTGAGGAGCTGTTGGGAGAGGGAGCATCATGAAGTTAACCAGCAGCCAGAAGAAGATTCCTGAGAGGCCAGGCCAGGTACTACCTAGAGAGGCCAGCACGTGGGCTCCACATTTCTGCTGAACACACCTGTGCTCACAAGTGAGTAACATCAGGCTGAAGTCCCACGGTACACTCACAGTCATTTCTCTTTATCTGAACAGAGAAAATCATGTACTTTCACACCTGTCATGCATTCCACAGGCTTCCGAGCATTTTTTTAAAAATGGAGATATAATTCACATACCACAAAATTTACTATTTTAAATTTACCATTTCACTGTGACTTTTAGCATATATACAGCTTGTGCAACTGACACCATTATCTAATTCCAGAATACTTTCATCACCCCAAAAGAAACTCCGTTCCAAGTAGCAGTCACTTCCCATTCCCCACTACCCCCAGCCTCTGGCAACCACTAATCTACTTTCTGTCTCTCTAGATTTGCCTATTCTGGACATTTCCTTAAAAAATGAGTAATGCAATATGTGGCCATTTGTGATTGTTTTTACTTAGCATTAGGTTTCAAGGTTCATCCATGTTGTAGCAGCTATCAGAGCTTCATTACTTATAATAGCTGAATAAGTTTCCACTGCATGGGTATACCACATCTTGTGTACCCATTCATCAGCTGATAGACATTTGGATGATTTCCAACTTTTGGCTACTATGAATAATGCCACTATGAATATACATGAACAAGTTTTGTGTAAACATGTTTTCAGTTATCTTAGGTATATACCTGGAATGCAATTGCTGGGTCATTTCTGGGCACGTTTTAACCCTAAAGTTTATGTCATCACCCTCTGTATACCCACTTCCATGGCAGACAGAAAGATAGTTCACCAGGAACTCCAAAAGTCAAAGGAGAAAATGAAGACAGGTAGAAAGGGAAAGAAAGGTTCTGCATGAAGCAATATATTGCTGCTCTCAAAGTACCACTAATAATATACCTCCCCTGCACCATAACACAGCAGTAGCCATAGCTAGGATGAGGGGACCAGCACTGGGCCTCAGTTGGCACAGTCCTCTTTATAATAAGAATAATGAGGCCAGGCATGGTGGCGCATGCCTGTAATCCCAGCTACTTGGGAGGTTGAGGCAGGAGAATCACTTGAACCTGGGAGGCTGAGGTTGCAGTGAGCCAAGATAGTGCCATTGCACTCCAGCCTGGGCAACAAGAGTGAATCTCCACCTCAAAAAAAAAAAAAAAAAAAGTTAAAAAAAAAACAATGAACATATAATGAGTAATGGGTGCTTCCTATGCACCAGGCACTGTGCTGAGCAGATTTTATAGATTGTCTAATAGTAGAGAGGATAGGGGAAACAGGATGATTGAAAACAAACACTCACTGAAGCCAATTCTGCTTTCTGCCAGAGTAGCGTAATTCATGTCTAGGACAGGCCTGTAAGGAAAGGGGAAAACAGAGGAAGCTAAATTGCCTAAGGAAGAAAATGACATTTATTTGCTAGAGCAAGGTAAGGAGTAGGGGTGGTTAAAGGCTTGAAAATGGAAAAGGGATTGATGTGTAGATAAAAGAAGGCAGGACTAATAGAGCAGGGGCCTAAGAAGAAAAGACAGCCTGTAAGAAATCCCAATGGCCAAGAAGTCTTAGTTGATTTCTGTTTTGAACCATGTTGATATCTTCCTGCTTTTCCCTGAAACCTTCAGTAAGGCCTGTGTGGGTGTCACTCTGAAAGATTAGAGAAGGGGGCAACGCAGAGCGAAGAGGAGACAGCAGTGGTCAGAGGTGAAACACTGAGCTAGCAGCAGGAATTCAAAGAGACATGACTGGGAAGGGTAAGCCCCATTATTAACAGAATATTGGAGGGAAGAAAAGGTACAGAACTTATAGTACGTGGTTCAAGCCATTTTAAGTATTAGGAAAAAGGGTGACCCCAGAAGCTGGAAGAGATGAGATCACCTGCCTTTCATACTATAATCTGCCCAACAACACAACAGTTATGTTATAAAGGTGGGTAACAGGGAGTAGGAGGCAAATCCAAGATTTATCACTTTAATGTTCACTGCATAACAATGGACTCTTGACCTTCAAGACTTTATGGTGCCATTCCCATGAATGGTCAGAGAGTACCAAAACATTCTCTCAGTGCCCTATGGAAGTCTAAGACTGTTCTCATGCTGCAGATGGAAAAACTCTAGCACGAGAGTCTCCTGGACATGACTGGGTCCACTGAAGTTTTTTTCTCACCCATCCTTCTGCCACAGTCACAGCTAAGAGGCCCTGAGGCCACTTCTGTAGCAGGGGTTGGCAAAGATTTTCTGAAAAAGGCCACACAGTAAATATTTTAATCTTCGTGAGCCAAGAAGCAAAATCAAGAATATTATTAATAAATAGGTACCTACATAACAAAAGAAATTTCCACAACACTTTTATTGATGAAATTAAACAATTGTGAACAATTTTTAGTAATACAGATCTGTTAATGAGAAGACTGAAATTTATTTATTGATAGCATTTTTTTCCATTGGAGTTCAAAGTTAGTGTTTCTCAAGCAATGGGGAAAGGATTCCTTATTCAATAAATGGTGCTGGCATAACTGGCTAGCCATATACAGAAGACTGAAACTAGACCCCTTCCTTATACCATATAAAAAAACCAGCTAAAGATGGATCAAAGACTTAAATGTAAATCCTGTAACTATAAAAACCCCGGAAGACAACCCAGGCAATACTATCCTGGAGATAGGAATGAGCAATGACAGATGGAATGACAAAGACGCCAAAAGTAAACACAACAAAAGCAAAGACTGATGAATAGGATCTAGTTAAACTTAAGAGCTTCTGCACAGCAAAAGAAACTATCAATAGAGTTAACAAACAATCTGAACAGAATAGGAGAAAATGTCTGCAGCTATGCATCTGACATAGGTCTAATATCCAGCATCTATAAGGAACTTAAATTTACAAGAAAAAAAGCAGCCCCATTAAAAAGTGGGCAAAGGTTATGAACAGACACTTCTCTAAAGAATACTTACATGCAGCCAGCAAGCATATGAAAAAAAAAAAGCTCAATATTATGAATCATTAGAGAAATGTAAATCAAAACCACAATGAGATACCATCTCACACCAGTAAGAATGGCTATTACTAAAAAGTCAAAAAATAACAGATGCTGGCAAGGTTGTGGAGAAAAGGAAACGTTTATACACTGTTGGTGGGAATGTAAATTAGTTCAACCATTGTGGAAAGCAGTGTGGCAGTTCCTCAAAGAGCTAAAAGCAGAACTACCATTCAATTCAGCAATCCCATTACTGGGTATGTAGCCAGAGGGATATAAATCATTCTATAAAGACACATGCACCTGAATGTTCACTGCAGCACTATTCACAATAGCAAAGACATGGAATCAACCTAAATGCCCATCAATGATAGACTGGATAAAGAAAATGTGGTACATATACACCATGAACTATTATGCAGCCATAAAAAAGAATGAGACCACGTATTTTGCAGGAACATGAATGGAGCTGGAGGCCATTATCCTTAGCAAACTAATGCAGGAACAGAAAACCAAATACCACATATTCTTACTTGTAAATGGGAGCTAAATGATGAGAACTCATAGACACAAAAAAGGGAACAGACACTGACTAGGACCTACTTGAGGGAGGAGGGTGGCAGGAGGGAGAGGAACAGACAAAATAACTGTTGAGTACCAGGCTTAGTACCCGGGTGATGAAATAATCTATAAAACAAGCCCCCAAGACACAAGTTTACCTATATAGTGAACCTACACATGTACCCCTGAACCTAAAACAAAAGTTATAAACAAACAAAACAAAAAACAAACTTTGATGTTAGTGTTTCCTAACATCAAATTGATAACAAACATTCATCTGTAGAAACCATTCTTAGCTTATGGGCTGAACACAGGCTACATGTGGTTCTCAACTTCCGTTCTGCAGCCACCGTTATCTGAAGCAAATTGAATACTGGGCTGTCTGTGCTAAGAGTCTGTAATGCAATACCTTGATTCAGAAATTAGAGACCTGAAATGGACTTTGAAGTAGCTCTTGAAAGATCCAGCTGTTCCTCAAACCCATAGGTCTAGTCCCCAGTGATAGAAACAACCATTCTTTCAGCCAGTATTTCCTGAGAACCTACTATGTGCCAGAACTATTGTAGTCACTGGAGATATCGTGGTGAGTAAGAGAGATGAGCTCCCTGCCTTCATGAGGATGAGACTGCAAACAAAAGTTAAAGCAAGAAAAAACTGTCAGAGAGTGGTAGTGCTATGGAGAAAATAAGAGAATATATTGGACGAGTGCGGATAGGGAGCTACTTTGAATGATGCAGTACAATAAACAGTTCCTTTGTTCCTATATTATTCTCAATCCTTTTTTTTTTTTTTTTTTTTTTTTTTTTTTGAGATGGAGTCTTGCTCTGTTACCCAGGCTGGAGTGCAACAGCACAATTTTGGCTCACTGCAGCCTCCATCTCCTGGGTTCAAGAGATTCTCCTGCCTCAGCCTCCCAAGTAGCTGAGAGTACAGGCATGTGCCATTACACTCAGCTAATTTTTGTATTTTTAGTAGAGATGGGGTTTTGCCATGTTGGTGAGGCTGGTCTTGAACACCTGACCTCAAGTGATACACCCATCTCAGCCTCCCAAAGTGCTGGGATTACAGACGTGAGCCACCGAGCCCGGCCATCAATCTTGTTTTTCAATCAGACATTTGCATTTTTTCCAATATGATGGGGGTGAAATAGAATCTAATTGTGTTTAATTTTCTTCCCCTTCGTATTAATCATCATTATATGTCAATGTATATTTTTTGACCTTTCAGCTTTCCTCCTGTTAATCCCTAATTTCTCCTTTATTTTTCTGTTCAGTTGTTTTTTTCACTTTGTTGCTGTTCTTTTAAAATTTTGGATATTGATCCTTTATTGGTGCTACACATTGCAGATATCCTCTCCCAGACTATGACTTGTCTTTTAACTTTGTAGTCTCTCTTGTTTACAAGATTTTAATTTTTATCTGGTAAACAATCCACTCTATATGAGAATTGGTTGTTAGCTCGCTTCTCAGCAGGGAAATATAGAAAAAAAATCATGGATTTTTAGTTTAAACCTTCATTTCATCCCTTATAGCTGTGTCTTGCCCAAATGTATTAAAGTGTTGAGCCCTGACTTCCCTGTCTGCAAAATGAGGACAATTCCTACCTCAAGGTTTTTAAATGAAAGAATATACGCAAATCTCCTAGTACAATGGGCTCCCCTCCCACTCCACTCTTAAATTATAAGCTGCTTGAAGAAATTATATTCCCCATAAAACCACATGCAACTCTGATACTTAGACTTTATTAATTGTGTTGAGTTTATCTTTAAAATGTATAAAATACCTAGTATTATAATAATATGCACTTAATTGACTAAAATGTGGAAGACAGGACCAGAAAAGCAATTTAGCAATTAGCTCTTTAACACGCAATTACTCCAACTGGTCTCCCGTGAACTAAAGAGGTAACAGAGTGGTAGTAAGTGACCCAGTTAATAGGAAATTTGTAAACATTCTTTTGAGGGAAAATTATATTTCAAAACCCCGGAATCCCATTTATACTGTCAATCCTACTATGGACCAAAATCATTGAACAGAACGTTGTAAAAGATATTTGTAATTAGTTTTGAAAGCAAAAAAAAATCACAAACTAATGTGAACAATAATCCTTAATAATTTCATAATAAATGAGTTTTATGGGGAATACATTTATAATACAAACACTAACAAAAATGTACTAGTTATGGCTAGCTTTTATTTCAGATTAAAAAGAAAAATTCTAACTCCTCTGATCCCTGAGCATATTCTATATGCTTTACATTTCAAAGACAATAAAACAAATATTAAAAATTGCAATGAATATTGGGCTTTACTCACCACAAGCACACACATCTATACCTTTTTCGTACTCACAGGCCAGTGCCCCAGCTGGAAACACAAGACTGAACACAGACCATATTCACTGAACTATTTTCATGGGCCAGGTCACCTGCAAGGTGCTTTACCTGCTCTCATTTCATCTTCACAACAACTCTGTGAGTTAAGTATTAGCAATTTTTTTTTCAAAGGAAGAAACTCAAGTTCGGAGAGGATATGCCACTTGTCCATATTCAGTAAGTAGGAGAGCAGAATATAAACTGCTGACTGCAAGAATGGAAATATGAGCCATCTTATAGATGAAGCTTCACCACACTGAAGTATTTTCATGAAATTTGTAAAACCATGTAAAGATGTCTCTGAGATCCCATGCATTACTTTCACTGACTTTTCCCATAATCTACTCCCAAAACTGCTGAAGGAAGAGGCTTCCTCCTATGGCCTAATTACTCTGAGCTGAATGAGCATGTATTTTGCTAATCAGGATTTTTAAGTGATTGTGGTCTAGTCAAAGTACATGAAAAATAAACTAAAATGACTTGCTGTCGCATCATGCACAACAGCAAACGCTATAAAGCATGAATATTGCCTCCGATTTGTGGCTGGATTCTGAAAACATGTTTGGAAGTCATTCAACCAACTCCAACTAAAAATGAATAAGTGATGGCCATGAAGATGGATTGACATGGAGTTTGATTCATCTCATCAGGGGTCTTTGGCCCATTTACACTCATGGCTTTATTTATTCAAATAATTTGCTTTATTCTCTCTCCAGAGAAAAAGACCAGCAGACCATCATCCCACCCCTGCTCTGTGCAAAGAATCTAACATAAACAATGTCAACAAGAATCATTGCCTTTAACAAACTCCAGGATGCACCACGGCACTGTTTATAAGATGTAAATGGAGTCTTGTTTTATTTCACTGTTCTGCTAAATTTAGACGTCTGCTTAATTTTAGATCTCTGTCCCCTGAAAAGAGGCTCCCGTGCTGTATTCAATACTGTCAAATATGCAGATTCAGTGAGGCGTTCAAAACAGCGAACATGAAACATGACCTGGATGATGTCCATTTAGACACGGATGATTGAAGGGTTACCACACTGTGGTGATCATCGGCATTGTTCGCCACACATCTCCACCTCTCTGACTATGGCACACAGCAGGGTGGTCCCTCTAGCTTTGGGTGGGACTGAGCAACTGGCTCTGACCATTGGATTGTGAGCAGAGGTAATGTGTGCTGCTTCCAGGCTAGGGCTTTTAATAATGCCACGCAAATATCCTCCAGAGCATTCACCCCTCCTCTGCCAAGGTGACCAGCAACGTTCCAGATGGCAGCTGCACTGCTAGCCTGGGGTCCAGAGAGAGGCAGTGACAGCACAAAGCAATGCCCCACCCCTGCAACAGATATCTGGCACAAGCAAGAAATAAACCTCTGCTAGCATGAGCCCTGAGGCTGGAGCGTTGTTTGTGACCACAGCATAAACTGGCCTCTCCCACCCAATGCCTCAGGCACATGGCACCATGAAAAAAGGGCTTGCTGTTGATTAAATTGAGTTTATCTAGTAATAAGTTAGCAGATTGGTGTAATTTAGTATCTGAAGTGAAATGTTATTATCTTGTCAGGGAAAGGTCCTTCAGCCCATAGTTCACTTGCGCCCCCGATCACCATGTTCCAAAATCTTTATTAAATAGACATAAGCAAAATTGAAAAGGAAAAGTTACAGTTGTAACCTTCCAGACTGCCAGTTCTAACGTATTGGTCTGCCAAGGTTCTTAGTTGTAAACAATAGAAACCACTCTGGCTAGTTAAGCAGAAAAGGAATTGATTAAAGATTTATTAGCTTACAGAATCTCAAGGGTAGGGACACCACCTCCAGACATGCCAGTGTAGACGGCACAGCCTCTCTGCTGGGCACAGACACCACCCTGAGCTCTGGATGCCTCTGCTAGAACCTTGGCCACTGAGCTACTCTGTGGTCCTCGTGCCACCTGCTTTGCATCTGTAGGGTACAATCCAAATTCTTATGCAGGTGTATCTAAATGAAGCCTAGGTCACATGAATGTACTCTGGGTGCACAGACAAGTGGGAATGATTTTTGTTGTTGTTGTTTCTTAGGAAGACAGAGAATTCCTCACACACAGAAAAGACATTCAAAGGTGGGACCAAAAAGAATAATAAATACCCACTGCATCTGTAGTAGTGGCTAATATGGATAATTAAGGTCTTCAGTGCTCATTTTAGTCATAATCAACTTCCAGAGCCTTCCTGGTCTCTGCAGCTCTTCTTTTTCTCTCTATTAGGGTTTCAATCAATCCCCGTTTGTACTAGTTTCAGTTGGGACTGTCACTTGCAACCCAGAGTCTTAACTGATACAGAAATAATCATGCATTAAAGAATCCCAGGCTAGCCAGTTGCAAGGGAGGCATAAATACTCAGATGCTCTGAAGAAATTTTCAGATTTTTTTTCCTGCAAAGTAACTATGCATGACAGAAAAAAAAAATCAAAGAATATAAGACTCTAAGTTTGGCTTGAGAACACTAATTGGGATCATGGGCTAAATACTGATACATTCTCTATTAAAAGTCCTTGAAATGGGGCTGGGCACAGTGGCTCACATCTGTAATCTCAAAACTTTGGGAGGTCAAGGTGGGAGGATCACTTGACCCTAGGAGTTCAAGACTAGCCTGAGCAACAGAGTGAGACCCTGTCTCTACAAAATAAAATAAAATTAAATTAAAATTAGCCAAGTGTGGTGGTGCATGCCTGTCGCCCCAGTTACTTGGGAGGCCTGAGTTGGGAGGTCGAGGCTTCAGTGAGCCACTGCACTCCAGCCGGGGGAACAGAGCGAGATCCTGTCTCTAAAAACAATAAACAAATAAGTAAAAAAATTAATAAACGTCTTCACAAATAACTTTTTACTTCAAAAAATATTACTTATACATAGATCTTGTGTGCATATATTCACTGAATTTAAAGTGTCAGTAGTATACCCAAGGTGCCAACTTATTGCCAATGCTACTTGGAAATAAGGCTATCTATAAGACTATATATAGAGAAATAGTTAATATTTAAAGAAAGATAGAGCTAGCTAGATAGGTATAGACATATATATATTCACACACACACACACACACACACACACACACACATTGATGTTAGGGTCTAGGATTAATAAAACCAAAACTACCTTATACTCTATTTCTAGGTAAGTCCAAGGGCTGGTTGAAATAATAGCATAAAATATGAGAAAAACAAAAACCTAAGGGCAAAACTGTGTAAAAATTATACTGAATAGTTATGGCATGCCAAGGACTTGCCTTCCTATGGTAACTTAAAGTTTCTCTTTTCTCTAAGAATGGCTTCCAGGATAGGGCAGGGACCCTTGGCCTTTGTTTAGGTCAAGAGGCCTGAGACGGCTGATCCAGGGTAAATATCAAAGAGACCAAGCCCTGGAGTCCAGTGAGGTGAGCTGTATTATAACAGTACTTGAGGGAGAAGATCAAAGAATTCAGAAAGCTGGGATTTCTACAGCAGCCCTATTCCTTCTCTCTTCCACATGGCAGTGATTGACTCTTCTGCCAATTCAGTGAGAAATCCCAAGGTTTCCCAATAAATTTAATTCTAAAAAAAAAATTTAACTGTTACTTATTATAGGCACATACAGTTGCTTATTCTTTAATTCTTTTTTTCTTCCTTTTTTGTTTAAGTTAGGCTAGAGCCCAGTTCCTGTTTATAACCAAAAGGATATTAGATTAACTAAGTCCATTCCCCTACGATCTTATCTCCCCAGCATCCAGCTCCAGCCTTAGGTAACTCATCTTCCTTAACGGGAGCAATTTAAAAGAACCTTTGGCTTTTCTGAACCTAGTAGTCACGTGCGATGCTATCACTGAGCTTGGCAGCAGCCTTAGCCTTGTCACTTTTTAGGAAAATACTTGCTAATTTTAACAACCTCTGGCTTACAGTTGTCACTTCAAATGCCTTCAGAGGCCACACAGGTGAGGTAAATGGAGAGAATGGTGAGCTGGACCTCGCTGGACCTCGCTAGACACTATATGCCCCATATAAAGATATTTATGTTCAAATACTTAAAACACCGTGTGGTTCAAATAAAATTCGTGGGCCAAATTTACCTCCTGAACTGTCAACTAGCAATCCAGCTTGCTACTGGTTTATATTACATATGGGTCTAGATTACAAGGCCCTTAAAATTCAATTTTCGTTCAATCATTTGAGCAGGATAAAAATGCTTCTTGCACAGCAAATTTTCCTACCTTTTTTTAGCAGAACATCAGACATTAATGGAGCCAATGTGAGGTATCTAGAGAACCCAAGTGGTGTTTTTAAAAGAAGCTTATCAATGTTGGTAGATTCCTGCCTCCGTGTGTCTCATGGTAAGTAAAACAGGCTCATGTTACTTTCTATGAACCACAGAACAAAGCATGCCAAACTCCTTAGAAACACAAGGACTCCAAAGGTATTACAGCACAGATGGAAAAACTCAAATGCCTACCCTTGGCAGTCTTTGGTTTAACTACTTGACCTGATTCTCTTCACAGACTAAAAAGGAAATTCAATTCTATTTGAGAAAACTGACAAGACATTCTTTTCCTTGGAGAAAATGGACTGGGACAAATTACACACAAAACCCTAAAATCTCCACCACCAGTGGTTGAAAAACAATCGAGCCTCCGTTAGTAGTTCCTTTGCCCACAGAACGCTCTCTGAGGAACTATGGGGTTTGGAAAAAGTGCAGGGCTCTGTTCCTCATCCAGGACACATCAAAGTTGTAATAAAAACCTGCTTTTCTTTGTTCGACTAAGCAACTGCTATTTCACACCCACATATTGCTGGAGCTTATTCAATTACCCTCAATGACTTTGTTTAAAATGAAAATGCTTTGCCTCCTAAGGACAGTGTGAGAGGACTGATTAATATTGCTCCCTGAAGGACAGAAGTGTAGGTACACAGGCAAAAACCCGAGGAGCTGGAAACTACTGCTGGGCCAGGTTTCACAAGCAATTCAAACCTACCTTCAAGTATTTTTGTAAAGAATAAGGACTCTTAAGGCAGTTGGATATTTCAGGGGGCATCCTATGCCATTTTTCCTCTTTCTTCTTGATGACAATCACAGAATTAGAAAACTAAGAGGATGACAAGAAGTGAGGAAGAAAAACCAAATTTGCCATATGGGTTTTCAGGAGAAGGGGAAACAGTGCTATTTCTTTTCCCCCCCGACACATTGTTCCAAAAGATCTGTAACTAACAAACCAAGCCAGCACATTGCTGGGTTCTGGAGCTCTGTGACTCAGAAGTCATTTTTCTATCCAACATATTAAATGTCAAGTAAAATATATCTGA
This sequence comes from Cacajao melanocephalus, assembly GCA_963573385.1. NCBI lineage: Eukaryota > Metazoa > Chordata > Mammalia > Primates > Pitheciidae > Cacajao > Cacajao melanocephalus. Next base: position 45,813 of record CAUYLG010058333.1, read on the forward strand.
TAAGAGAGATGAAATTTCTACGGGAAGCTTGGCCACTGAGTGTCTCTCCTTTGCAAATGAGCCCTGTATTTTGCATCTGCCTTTTAGGTGGATTGCCAACCTATAAGAGATAAAACATCCTCCCAAGAGCTGCCTTAAAAAGCATAAATCATGGAGACCATATCTACTCCTCTATAAATCCCTTCACAAAGAACTTTATCCATAATCATAGTAAAGGTCTGTTTCATTTAAGAAAGAAAAAAAAAAAAACCCAAACAGAAACACATACAGAAGAAAACAGAGAGAAGAGAAAGAAAAAGTATCACAGTGATATTTTTACACATGCACAGTATGCAAAATTTGGAGATGAAGAGCCCCAACAGAATGCTTAAAGAATCTGTGATACACAAGAATATATGTGTTCCAGGGTAGACATAACCAAAACGGGGAGTATTTATCCGTCAGCTGTCATTGGCTCTCATTTCACAAAGCTTGAAGATGAGAACCCCTGATGTCAAAGAACTGAAAATATTTAGAGCTAGTTCTTGGATGACTCCGTGAAGAAGGGGATAAAGAAAGAATTATATGAGGACTATGCTTCACTACTCTTTTTTATAATAGATTGTTTTCTTTAAGAGAAACATAAGCTATGATGAAAGCGGCAGAATTTTGGTGCTTCTAACACCTGCAATAGAAGCAGAGTAACAAGAAATACTTGGCAATCCAATTATTTCACGCAGGTTTTCATCTATCCGGAAAGCTGTCCTCAAAATAGAATGGAACTTTTTCTCCTTTATCAATCTGGGAGGTGCCGGGGGCAAAGTAACCAAGAACCTAACAATATTGTTGATGAGAATTCTCAACAAACGGAATCTAAATAAAATACGATCCAAGGAGTTTAACAAATAGCTTCCTAATTTTATTTCAATTACTTCATGGTACATTCAGCTTATATTACACTAGAGAGATATGGGGTATTGAGCTCTGTTCCCAGAAGTGGGAGGATGGATTAGATAACTGATCTTTCTAGAGTTTTAGGGACTATTTTAATTCAACTGTGAAATAATGGGAGAATAAAACAAATTGAAGATCCCCACTACCTAGGGATGTGGGGAGGTTAGACGTATATCCTGAAAATCATAGCTATGGAGAAGGAAATCTAAGAAAATGTTTACCTTAGGAAGCTAAAAACTTAATATTTTAGAAGTAGCAAAAAGACCACTTATTTCTTATAAATTTTTAACCAAAGACATTTACAGTTACTGAATAGGCTGAAATAGTAAGATTCTTATACTTTCACATATTGGGGTCTCAGGAGTAAATATTTACTAGGGGTCACTACGGGAAACGCAGTCCTTCCCATCAAGAACAACTGTGGAGACAAAATACTCCATCTGAAATGGATTATCAGGTCTCAACTTGTACAAAGCTATGCACAAATCAGACTCTTTCTGTTGTCATTCCAAATGGGGGAGGGGTCGTCATGAAGCAGGGTTGCTATGGGAAGGTTTCTGGGCTATGAACCTTTGACCTGAGGAATGTCTGAGAATGGAAAGGGCAGGAGTCATAAGAAAGGGGGATATGGGCCTTGCAGGTAGAGGAGTCAGCATAAGCCACCTTTGCAGGTTACAGTGAATGACATGTGGAGACTAGCTAAGGCTACAAAGCTGGGGCAGACTACAGAAAGCAAAGCTACCACTATTGAGAGCTAAACATGCCAGGCACAAAGCTAAACATTTCCTTTACTTTTTTTCCTAATTTAATTTTAATAAAACTGAGCCCCAGGCCACAGGCTACGGTTGATTCTCTTTGTTAGCCACACTCACTTCCTAGATAATCACATACTATCTTTCAGTTTTAGTGCCACTTGTACCTGGATGACTCCCAAATCACCACCTTCTGCCTGGACATTTCCTCCAAGCTCTGGACTCACACGTCTGGCTGCCTATTTGACATTTTCACACGCATACCTGAAGGATATCTCAAACTTAACGTGCCTAAAACCGAATTCCTGCTTTCCATCTAACCCCCAAACAAAACAGAGAGAAATAACTGCTCCTCCTCATCTACCTTCCAAACATATCCAGAAACCAACCACTTCTCACCACCTCCACACCTACCACGGTAAGCCACCCCCATCTCCAGCATGAATCACTGTGGCAGGCTCCTAGCTCCTAGCGAGATGGGTGTGAACCTCTCCTCCAGTGCCCCACTGAGTCTATGCATTCCAAACCCATCCTTTGTAGAACATGGTCCAGCCATCAATACTATTGTCTGAGGTAGAGACAAAGAGTTAAGAGTAAATTCTTTGACAGGTGACAGCAGAAACAACGGATGTAGAGAGTGAATCTGAAAGGAAAATTGCAGGGTGGGGATGAGGGTGTCAAGGACAGGACACTGGAGGACATCCACAGGGGAATAAAAGAAGCTCCACTTTTAAGAAACAGCACACTGTTGACCAGGTATGGTGGCTCACATCTGTAATCCCAGCACTTGGGGGAGGGGCGGGGTAGAGGTGGTTGGATCACTTGAGGTTAGGAGTTTGAGACCAGCCTGGCCAACATGGTGAAACCCCATCTCTACTAAAAATACAAAAATTAGCCCGGCGTAGTGGTGCACGCCTGTAATCCCAGCTAGTCAGGAGGCTGATCCAGAAGAATCGTTTGAACCCAGGAGGCGGAGGTTACAGTTCGCCAAGATCAAGCCACTGTACTCTAGCCTGGGCAACAGAGACTGCGGCTCAAAAAAAAAAAAAAAAAAGAAACACCACATTGTAGGTCAAATGTCCCCCACCTTGAGTAGCCTTTCTTGACTCCCCAGGCAGAGCTGAAGGCCTCAATTACAGGATTGGAAATCACCAGATACCTGTGCTAAGAGCCTCCCCCACGAGAACCTGAACTCGTTTTGTGCCTCCAGCACCTGATGCCTATCTGGTAAGCCCTTAGCAAAACTGTGCTGAATGTTTAAGATGGTGTTACGGACGTTGAGTTAGGGACTTGGAGAGGAAATGGCTGCTCTCCTCTGGAAGAGCTAATTAAGACTCTGCATAGGAGGGGAGGTTTGTGAGATAGAAAAAGGTATTTCAGTGTATCCAGGAAGCTAGCACTGACGGCTCAGAAAGGAACAGCGGTGGCGTGGAAAGACGGAGACAGAGGCACGGAGGAAGCGGGGAAGGGAGGCCGCGGGCAGCAGTGCTGGGCTGTGGTGCTGAGAAGTAGGCTAGCACTGGGCAGCCGAAGACAGCAGCGAGGCAAAGGAAGAGTTGTTCTCTCCCCTCCAGGGCCGGTAGTCGGAAGCGGGGTGGAGGTTGGGGTAGTTGTCCAGAAGACACCAGGAAAAGCCGGGAAACAGAGAGTAGTTGCTTCGGAGAACGTAGTTGAGGCTAGAAGGAGGAGCTGATGGGTAAAAGGATGAGGCGAGCTCATACCTGTAGTTCTTTTCATTTCCAAGTACGATGCAAATTACCGAGCTCCAAAAAGGAGATGAGAGGCCAAAACCTTAACCATCAGAGGCTAAAATTGGACCACTCAGTGAGGTGTGAGCCAAGAAGTTAATGAGGTAGGAGGCACAACACTGTCGAGAGTTGTAAGACAAACCCAGGTTATTACTTGGGTCCTCGAGGATCCAATTAACTTCTCATTAAGTAGGGCTGGGTGCTCGGTTTCTCACCGGGCTCCAGCCTCCCAGCCCCCAGCCAAAGCCGGGAATGGGACTCCAGGGAAATTCGTTCAGCTGGTGGATCTTCAGCGAGAGAAAGGCAGTGGAGTGGACAGGCCATTCACGGCGATACTCACCCAGCTCTGGCCAGGCCTCGAGCGGAAGGCTGGCAGCAGCACACCACATCGATGGCAGCCTCACCTCCTGCCTTCCCCTTTCCCTGCCTGTCAAGCAAGCCCTCCCCTACTGAACTACCAGAACAGAGCTCCGTCCTTCTTCGCGGGATGCGCGGAGCCTGGAAGGGCGCCCGGCCACGACGACGCCCAGCAAGTAATGGCTGAAGAGTGAATGAACTCCGCTCGGCCCCACTTGAGTCTATCTGGACCCTGAGGGATGCGACCCGTGGAGCCGCCTAAGAGAGCACAGGGGGAAGAGAAGAAGCGGAAGCCTCCAGAGGTCCCAGCGGGGCGGCCTGCGGGTCCCGAGAGCCAGGCTCCGTAGCGCGGTCGGGAGGGGGATTCTGGTCCCAGGCCCAACGCCGCCCGCTTTGCCACTGACCTTCCGGCGGGGGCTCCCGCGCGGGGCACAGCAGCTCGGCTCCGGCGTCCTGCTCCCACCGCCCCCCGGCGGCATGCGCCGCCCGCTGCGCACGTAGATCACCTGCCTCCTGCTGGCGCCGCGCGGCGGACCCGGCGCGGGCGGCAGGTGTGGCCCAGGTGGCCGCCAGGCCGGCCCCGGCGGGGCGCTGTGGGCGGAGAACCCGGGCCCTGCGCGCTGCAGCTCCGCGAAGAGCCGCAGGCCGAGCAGCAGCGCGGCCCCGAGTAGACACCGGCGCAGGGCGCCGCAGCCCTTCCCGGGCGATCTCTCCCGGGCCATGGCGTTGCTCTCAGGGTCCCGCGGGCCGCGCCTGGCCGGCAGCAGGGATGTGGCCCCGAGGGCCGGAGCGGCCAACTGTGGGAACTCCCCCGCGGGCCAGGGCGCGGGCTGGGACCCGCCTCCCTCCCTCTAGACCGAGGAAGCCTCGGCGTAACCTTATCCTGCCCTGCCGAGCGCGCCCCGCCGCTGGAAGGGGCGAGGGACGGTGGGCCGAGCGCGGTCACAGGGCGCCCCCTCACCCCTCCCGGAGGTGCCAGGGCGGGGCTGTGCAGGGTCCCTCGAGTGGTGCCCTCCGCCCCGGCTTCCAAAGCCTGAAGGAGCTGAAAGATACAGGGCCAGAAAAAGCACATTCCTAACGGGATCCCAGGCCATAACTTCATTTTCTGCTATTAGTTTGTTGGAGAAACACAGGAGGGTAGGTGAGCAAACAAGGAACAGTCAAGCAGTGTGCGCCGTTAAGCACAATATAAAAATAAATAGCACTTATGTTCGGTTTTACAACTTTCTCTCAAGAAAGAAGAGGATTGCGGGGAAGAGAATAGCACTCAATGTAGAATAATCAAATTAGAGTTATTCCATGTCTAAATTCTGCCTGAAGCCAATTCGTGCTTTCCGTGTTATGAAATGTGTGGGGGTGAAGAAGGAGAGGGAAAAAGCCAGCTAAGACATCTGACAGCGGGGAGAGAGAACAGAAGTTACCATGGCATAAATCAAATTAATTTAGCTCCAAACACACACCTCCCTGCTGTCTCGCAGAAATACAGAGGGACAAATTTATCTTTCGGCAAAATGCTCCCCAGCTGGTATTTCCATCACCACCTTGACCTTAATTAATCAGACTACACACTCACAGCCTGAAGTCCAGTGGTGGATGTTCCATTTTCAACTGTTGTTAGAATCCTTTCCCACAACGCATTTAGGGTGAGTTTGGGTTTTAGGTTTAAGTTTGAGTTTGGGTTTGGATTTTTTTAAGCTGTGGTCACTTTTCTTTTTTTCCCTTGCTTTACTCTTGCATTTTCCATGCTTCCATGGGCGACTGCGCCTGCGGACCTATCCTCTTCCGCCTTAACAGGCTACAGCATGGACAAGAGAAAACAAATATAGAGCCCTACCCCCTGCCCTTTTGAATGTTGGGTATTTTCCATAGGGAGCCCCTGTCTCTAAAATCCTCCTCCCTTCCAGGCTTAAGAAAGACCCAATTTATTCCTTGCTAGTGAACAAAGCACTTGGGCTGTTTCTCTACATGTAACAAAATATCTCGACCCAGTCTAGTCCACCCCTTGGCCACACCAGGTCCTCGGGCTCCTGAATGTTCCATTAGGATTGACTTTTATTTTTTTCTTAGATAAGTCCAGGCGATATTGCAGATGGGTTCTATTTTAACAAATTTAAACAAGAACAAGTTTTTCCTTACACAAACTGAGAGCCAGCCTCACATCCTGTGACTATTTACTTGAACTGTGTTTGAACCAGGACCCTGCCATTCATGCACTGTGAGACTTTCAACAAAGTACCGGACCTCTCTGAGATTCCATTTTCCCAAGTATATATATATATATATGGCAGGATTATAAATATTGCATAAAATAGTATATGTTTCATGCCCAAATAATACCTGGCTCACAGAAGGGTCTCAATAGTAATGATTTTGTTATGTACCATTAAAGAAAATCCTGGATGTTGTCATGAAAAACAAAAGATAAGCATTGATTCCAAAGTGGGCAAAGATGAAGTATAAGGAAATTTACAAATAACTTATACAGTATCCTCTGGAATTCAGAGTACCCAATAATTTCAAGAAAATAACCATTAAGCATCAAGAAATGAACTCTGTTAAGTTGTATAAGGATCTTTAAGACAGAGTTTGTAGGGTGCTTGATAAACCTGGATTGGTAATGTCTGACGTAGACTTTTCTGGAAGTTTTATTTTCTGTATAGTCAACACAGTGCCGCTAACTAACGAAGTCATCTTTTGAAGATCATGATGCCCCTAATGTGTGCCCTCTGCTCATCTGTTGAGTTTCTGTCCCCAGGGGGAACACATGAGCAGTATCTTATATTATTAAAATGGGGATCTTTAATAAGACTATGGGCTGGGGGTGGAGGATGGAGTGGGGGTGCGTACAGAACAGTGTAGTTCTTGAAGAGAATGGGCAGGATGAGCTCATATTTTCCTTTATCTCATTTCCACAGTTCTCTAATAAAATGTTTTCATTATGAAAAAAATTTCAAATTAAATGGAATATTTAAATAGCCTTTTATCTTTTGCAGTTGTGTTTATGTCTATATGTTTATTACTAATAAACAGGAACTGTTTATATATATGTAGCATCATTAATTTTCTGGAAGAAATCTATTTTTAACTTCCACACAGTGTTTTTCTGTGTTGTGGATGATAATGAATAGTAAAATGGGTCAGTCTGTGGGCTGAAGAGGCAAATCTAATGGATCGCTGTTGTAGCTGAGAAGCGATCTTTCATTCACGACCTTTGCTTTTCTTATACAGTTCGACTTGTCTCAGTCCTTTCTGGATGTGTTTCAAAAATGCAGATAATCATTAACCACTGTGTCATAGGTTGGTTAATTAAACAAGCGGGTCAGTAAACCACAAAAGCAGCTTTCATCAGATCACAAATTACATCCTCTTTGAGGTTTTAGCCAGCAAAATGTGTGAAACAGAACATTTTTAAGCCAGGGGTGGTTTTGCCTCCCAGGGGATATTTAGCAATGTCTGAAGACATTTTTGGTTGTTGCCACTAGAGGATGCTACTGGCATCTAATGGCTACCCATTAGACCAGGGATGCTGCTAAGCGTCCTCCAGTGCAAAAGATCGCCTTCCACTACAAAGGCTTGTCCAGCCCAGAATGCCAGGAGAGCTGAAGTTGAGAAGACCTGCTGTAACTATAAATGCTAATGTGGCCATTTTAAATTATAGACTATCCAAAGAGAAAACAGAGCCAACAGTATCCTCACCTCCATCAAGTATTTATTTCTATTTCACAATGTGGCATACTCAGTGTGTTAGTCCTTTTTTGTGTTGCTATAAAGAAATACCAGAGGCTAGGTAATTTATAACAAAAGAGGTTTAATTGGCTCATAGTTCTGCATGCTCTACATGAAGCATAGTGCCAGCATCTGCTTTTGGTGAGGCCTCAGGAAGTTTACAGTCATGGCAGAAAGCAAAAGGTGAGCCAGCACATCACATGGTGAGAATGGGAGCAAGAGAGAAAGGAAGGAGCTGCCAGCCCCTTTTAAACAATCAGATCTCCCGTGAACTCATACAGCAAGAACTAGCTTATCACCAAGGGAGGTTGGTGCTAAGCCATTCATGAGGAATCCATCCCCATGATCTAATACCTCCCACTAGACCCCACCTCCAACATTGGAGGTCACATTTCAACGTGAGATTTGGAGGAGACAAACATCCAAACCATATTACCCGGTTTGAATTAAAGTAAATTTACAAAAGAATCAAGTTAGAATGTCTGTCATCAACATCCCCCATCCCCTCATCATCTTTTCTCTATGTACATGTTCACTGTGGGAAAAATACACAAGCAAAAGAAGATATCAACAGTCATTCATAATATGATTCAGAAATAGCTATCCTACACATGTAGATGATTAAGATACTCGCTCAGGCCAAGCACAGTGGCTCACACCTGTAATCCCAGTACTTTGGGAGCCTGAGGTAGGTGGATTGTTTGAGCTCAGGAGTTTGAGGCCACCCTGGGCAGCTTGGTAAAACCCCACCTCTACCAAAAACATAAAAAATTAGTCAGGCATGGTGGTATGCTCCCATAGTCCCAGGTACTCGAGAGGCTGGCTGAAGGGGGAGGATTGCTTGAGCCTGGGAGGTTGAGGCTGCAGTGAGCCGAGATCATGCCACTGCACTCTAGCCTGGGTGATGATAGAGCCAGACCCGGTCTCAAATAAATAAATCAATAAGATACTAGCTCACCATGACTTAATGACCCTAACAGAAACATCTGTGTTCAAGAAAGAGCCCACCAAGATAAAGCTTTCAAGACCTAGAAGAACAAAGTTATAATAGAACAACAGACACTGGACCTGCTATTTGAGACTGGGAACCCTGAAAATCACACTACTGCCTATTCCACCACCAAATACAGCTGGCTCTGGGCTGGTTTTATGGAAAATGCCTGGGGAATGTCTTAATGCCCAGGCCTCGCTGGGAAAGAGAGCACAAGGCTTCCCTGCCTCTTTTGAGTCCCCTCACACTGTGTTCTCCCATTCTTACATTAACATTTATGGACTTGTTTTATCCTTCCTCTACTGGGCATGTCTCTCAGGCATCAGGATGGGGGTCTGAATCACTTCTGCACCCCCAGCAATGCCTTGCATGGAGTAGGCCTTGATCATGTCTCTGGAATTGTTAACAGACAAGAGACATCGCACCCCAATTCTGCTGGAGTCAGACTCAAGATACCAAAGTCCTTGTTGCTCATCCATCCTAACCTAAAAAGAATCGTAGTCAAATCTATATTGGCTGGCTCACAAATCATAATACCTGCACCTGGTACCTTTTGGTTTCCCTGAAGGAACTTGGGAAGAATCAGCGAATGCATCACATAAGCCACTGGGGGACAAAGAACTGTCGTCAAAGAAATGGGTGTGGGGAGAACAGTGCATGGACAGGGTAAACACTGCGGTGGTGGCTCTGAGGGAAACCCTAGACTTTAGAGCCTTGAGAAGGAAGTTCTGATGGAAGATGCAACATACACACACACACAGACACACACACACACACTTTCGTGGATGTGTTCGGAAAACACATCTGAGGCATTGTTAGAGAGGTTTATTTACAGATATTCGCTCCCACAATGAGACATTCTTGGATTCTACAACAATGAAGGGGCTTAGGTTAAGAATTATCAAAACGTCGCCTTTTTCATAGGACCACCTACACTGCATTGACCCTCCTGCACCTTCCACTCATCTTACCATGATGACGCATGCCAGAAATAATCTCCCAGCTACAGATCACTTTGAAGTCAAAAACATTCCTTGTTAAAACTTTCCCAAAGTCAAGGGCTTTAAAAACAAAACCTTTTAAGGTCAGAAAAGATTACCAGGGAACTGACAGGATAAAGTGAGGCACAGCATGCTTAAAGGCGAAAATCTCAGGGCTGTGTCATTTCAACTCAGCTTGTGAATATATTAAAAATCCTGAGGTCAAAAGCCATTTTTTTTTCTCATCACATTACTGCTTTTGCCCTGGGGAAAGGCTAAGAACTGTATTATTTTCAGATCATAATACGGAGGCTCTCACACTTAAGTGTACATGAGAACCCCCCAGGGAGTTATTCAAAGGCAGGTTCAAAAGCCCCACCTCCAGAGAGTTTTAAGTCAGTGCTGACTCCCCCAAAGCTAAGCTTCAGGTGGTCCATGATCAAACTTTTAGAAATCCTGGCACAGTGGTTTCCACCGTGGTGATGGTTGAGGGTAGGGAGTAAAAGGTAGGGAGCAGTTTATTACAATGTGTCCTTGTATCCCTGGGTGCAAATGTTCTCCCTCAACCCTCCAAGCACAGTTATTAGCAAAGTTTTAGGCATTAACGAGGATCCTTTATATTCAAAAGCGCAGGAGCCCCCTTGGTGGCCATTACATTCTCCCCCCAGCACCTCACCGGGAAGTGAAGGGAATGCAAAAGGAACTTTTCTTCCTTTCTTCTTTTCCTCCCTCTTTTCCTCGCTTCCTCTCCCCCTTCTTCCTTTCTTCCTTCCTTTGTTCCCCTAGTTGCTCTGAGAATTTCCCAAAGCCGTAGCATGAAAGGAAGGGGTTTTGATTACCCATAGGTACCTTGTATGGTCAGAGCCTGTCCCTTGATTTTTCTGATGAGGAAGTAGCACCCAGAAATCTTCAGTGCCCTAGCTGGCATGCAATGCCCATCAGCTCACGAGTTACCCTTACCCTCTGTGCTTTGTTCCCTCATCTTTAAAATTGGGATAATAATAACAGTAATAATAGTAACTTCCTCATAGAGTATCGAGGTATTGTCATGATGGTTAAATGAGCTAATATATTTGAAGCACCTGGCACATGGTGCTATCGTATGTAATTTTTCATTGTTGTCATTCATTATAAATCACAAAGGACATTTGTTTTAGTTTTGCACTCATTTATGTTCCTTTTTCTCTTGCCTTCAGGTTGAATTGTTTGGGGCTTGGGCTTACTGGATTTAGACTCAACTGAAATAAGAGAGAAAAGAAGCTGGGCACCGTGGTGTGTACCTGTAGTCCTAGCTATTCAGGAGGCTGAGGTGGGAGGACTGCTTGAGTCCAGAAGTTGGAGGCGAGAATGGACAACATAGCGAGACCCCTCTCTCTGTTACAAAGAGAGAGAGAGAGAAAAGGAAAGGAAAACGGAAACCAGAGTCATGTGCCATTGTTCCTACCAACCCCCTAGTCTTTTTCTTGCAGTCATCACATGCCAGGGATGTGGTGACTCCAAGAGTATCTCTCTAAGGTTTCTGTTATTTCTGGGAAAGCACGTTAATCCAATTTAACTAGTGGATGCTTCCCTTCCCCTTCCAACCTGTGCTATTCTAAAACAGCTCCTTTCTTCCTTTCATCTCTGCTTTCTGTGGGGTTTGTGTGCCATGTAACCATACCACTTTTCTCTGCTTCACCTTTCTCTTCCTGTTTTCTGTGCTCACTTCACACTTCTTTTCTCTTCACAGCATGCTCTTGGTACTGTTCCAGCTCCATCACCTGATTCCTTATCACCGGCCTCTTGGAATAGCCTCAGCCCTGATCATGTGTGAGTTTGCACCATCAGTGTTCAATACAAATCCAATTACAGAGCACACTTCACCCCATCCCTCCCTCAAGAATGTTTCTCTGTTAAAGAGCAGCTTCCTCCCCAGGGAGAAGAAGACCAGGGGCTACCCTGCCTCTCCCACCCCAGTGACTTGGGTGGTTGCTCAGAGAGGGAGGCAAACGCTGTCTGCAAGAATGTTGCTGTTGCTAAGAGAGAAGGAAGGAGAAATAGTTCCCTGTCACAAAGCACAGCCAGGAGAAAAGCTCCTGTAGGATGGACGACAAAGAAGAGTGGGGAAGAGTCTGTGTCTTGCTATTACTGCCGGCGTGTGCACATTAGCTGCTTCAACCACCAACTATGAGATCACTGGCAAGGTTTTTAATAGCAGCAGTCCTTATTTTAATGTCTTTGTGGTTTTTAAATTCTGCCTTAATGTGGGGAAAGAGCATGTAAAAATCAGGAAACAAATTCCCATCATTGCTATAACTTTGGCCCCACCGGGTATCAAAGCACGTAGCTGCCTCTATGGTGACTGTTTACCAGCCTAAGTCCTACAGCAGATGCAGGGTGGGATGTGGATGGTGAATTATTCATTTTTGTCTCCCTGCCGATAACCAGTCTCTGGCACAGAGAGGAGCTCAGTGAAATACATGCAACAGAGGATTTCAAGAAACCCACAATACTGAACTTGGTGTATGTGGATCTGACCTTCAGGTGCCCATATTCACTGCACCCCAGCACCTTCAATGCTTTCCTGCCTCTGAAACTTGTCACTCCCCCGCCTGAAAAAGAACACTGTGAGCCCTGCTATGGCAATGGAATGGTTCCAGGTAGGTCTGGAAAAGAGCAGGCTGAGGAGTTTTAATTGCATTAAATGGGTCATGGGGAGTCACTGATGGTTTCTGAGCAGAAGACATTGGCATGATTTGAAGTAGAATCTCGTTAAGATCTGCATGGACCCCAAGAATGCAGGTTGTGGTACTCCCCAAGCCCCCACCTTATATACTTCAAAATAAAGCAGTACCAAACTGTAAAACCCAAAACATCAGATATGTTGACATTGAAAAAGCTTGATTCTAGATCTTCTGAAGCCAAAAAGAATCTTTTTCCAGGCCTTTCTCTGCTTCTTACCACCAAAGACTGAAATGAGCCTCTTTCTTTACCATAGAACATTCTCCCAGAAACTTATAGAATTTAAAAGTTGTGAACACAGAGATTTAACAAATAAAGTGCTCATTGCCCAACTGTGCATTTTCTTCACACAAAATTAGATAATGATGTAGCAAAACTGTTTCAGAATAAATCCTCTCACTTTTTGCTGCAGCCTCATGGAATGCACCAAGAATAGCCTCATAGCAATCTTATAATGTACATCTAAAGTGTCTTTCTTGAAGCACTTGAAAGCAATAGTGATGAAATTTCAAGGGAATCTTGATTTTGTACATTTGATTCATTAGATTAGAGCCTTCCTACGTTTGGTGGACAATCATAAAAATTGTTTGCAAGCCACATCCTCATATTCCAGCACTCAATTTCAGCATAAGGGGGAATGTGGTGAGCACTAAGCACTACAATATGACCAGTTAAATCCTTCATTTTGCCTAATTCTGGATTAACAGCAAAAGGGTGTTGAATTCACCAGAGGCCTCCAGCCCTGAGCTTTTTTAACAAATTAAATGTGAAAAGGAGATACCTAAACTTTCATTGGTAAGAAATGAAAATGAAAGCCAATTTATAACCCATCACAATCAAATCTCTTTAAAACACAGAAACCCTCTTTAACACAAAGTTCTTTATCTTTTTGACCATCATGCTTTAATGAAGTACAACTACTTCTATATAGTCTGCCTCAAATCCCATGTTAAACAAAGGGGAGACGTTCCATTATGTTTCAGGCTTTAACAACCCAGGATAAATTGGCTGTGTTTGTCTATTATTCATCGCCATTGTTAGAGCTTAAGTCTTTGTTACTGACAGGGGTAAAACTTAGCTGGGCAGATCAATAGAATTAGTTCTCCCCTCAGACAATAGGAAGTATGAGAATAATGACTAGCAGTGACTTAAAAAAATTTCTGCCTTTCATTAGCAGTGCATGTTCCAGGAAAGGCTTTTTGAGCTGCTGAACAAAAGATTGCTCCTAAGGTTTAGTAGCTTCATGTATCAGAGAAATTTTCTGCAACTCTGAAACCTATAAATGCCTGGCAAAAAAAAAAAAAAAAAAAAAAAGTATACTATGCATAGTCTCCCTCAAAACCATAAGGAAGCCTTTATAACTAAAGTGGTCAATGCTAAACTCTGCATTACTAGATCAGAGGCCACCAACAGCCATAAGATCAGAATAGAAAGTAGAAAGTACACACTAAACAAAGTGCTTCAGCGAGAATAACATCTTTGCTGTCAGGCTTCTCCAATTGGCTTTGCACTTTGGCCCCACGTGGTTTCTTTGGAAAATACTTGTCATGAAATTTTATGATTTGTTAAAAAAAAAAAAACAGCGTAAAAATATTCCTTCTTACCTACCTCACAATGGTGTTGGGAAGATTAAAATTAGATAGTTGTGAAAGTTTCTAATTCTCCTAGGAAAGCCTACAGAAATGCTTTGTGGATAAGCCCCTTTGTTGCAAGCTTAAAATAGTCGTAATGAACCTATCTCAGCCTTCTCCCTAAAAGCCCAGGATTATGCTGATCAAGCAGTCATTTCCCTTGTCTCTGAATAGCTCTTTTAAATCATTCCACTCATAGCCCAAACGTATTTAATACATGACTGACAAAAAGGAAAAAAAAAAAAAACAACACACATCGTTCCTACAAACCCTTCTTGGGTTATCCCACAGAGAAATCTCAGCAGCCTTCCCTTGTCTAGGAGTGAAACTATTCCCCTGTAACCCCCAACGTCCTTTCTTCTAAATACATTTTCCTTTGTCTCCTTCCAAATATAAGAACTAGCAAATGCATTGCCTGCTGGTCATATACCCACTTTACATTTGTACATGTCAGTATTTTCTGCTCTTTCACGTAGCCTTAATGGGTACGGGCACAGCCCAGCCTCAACAAAACATATCTTCCTATATTTCTGTGCTCAGCACACCATTACCCTTGGCAACAAACTTCAGACCTAAGCAAAGACCCAGTGTATGTGGATTTCTCAAACATTTCCACCTTTTACTACAACAATCCTTCTCACCTCAGTTCTACATTACCAAACCAACTCTCAGCTGAGACCTGCAACACATTCACATTAAGTTGTAAGGCCACTAGTGTCTGCTTGAAGAGCTGTGGCTTCTCGGGCATTTTTACTTTATATGCATCTCCTTCAGACTCTGACACACAGTCTCTCTCCACACTTCATGTACGATGGGTATTCAAAAAGTTCATGAAAAGTGCCTACTATAAAAAAATTATGCATGAACTTCAAAAGTTTCTTGCACCAAAATCAATTTGTACTAACTCATTATAACATGACTGAACAGGATCTAGTTTAAGGTACTAAGAAGGGTAAGACATCAGTCTAAAAGAGCCCAGATCAGGGCAACATGAATTCTGCTAAAACTGGAGTAAAAGCAAAAATCAAATTTACAGTGAAGCTTAGGTAGAAGAATAGTGAAATCACTGATGCTTTATGAGAAGTTGATGGGCACAATGCCCCGAAGAAATCAGCAGTTTATAAATAGATAACTCTTTTGAAGAAGGGATGAGACAATGTTGAAGATGAAGCCCAGAGCAGCAGACATCCACGTCAATTTGTGAGGAAAAAAATTAATCTTGTTCATGCCCTAATTGAAGAGGACAGATGATTAATAGCACAAACAATAGCCAACACCATAGACATCTCAGTTATCCGGCTTACAGAATTCTGAATGAAAAATTAAAGTTGAGCAAACTTTCCACTTGATGAGTGTCGAAACAGTTGTGCCCAGATCAGTTGCAGAGAAGGGCAGAACTTTCAATGGAAATTTTAGACAAGTGGGATCAAGATCTGGAAGCATTTCTTTGGAAAATTGTAACAGGAGATGAAACATGGTTTTACCAGTGTGTTCCTGAAGACAAAGCACGATCAGTGCAATGGCTACCAAAGGGTGGCTGTGGTCCAGTCAAAGCAAAAATGGACCAGTCAAGAACAAAGGTCATGGCGATATTTCTCAAGATGCTCAAAACATTTTTCTAGTGGGCCAAAGAATGATAATATCTGCTTATGATGAGGGTGTTTTGAAAAAGCCAAAAGTTTAGAAGAAAAATGCCTGGGAAAACATCACCAGAGAGTCCTTCTCCTTTCATCAAACTGAGGAAGGAGACATAAGCATCTAAGACCACCTCCCCCTTGACTTCCACATTACATTTCAGTAGGAGAAGTAAAGGCTGGCAGACCAGGCGCCACCTTAATCACCCTCCTATAGATTGCAAGCATGGTATGGAGGAATCTTTCCAAAGGCATTGTTTTTACTTAAACAAGATCAAACCCCCACCTAAGCCACATACCCCACGCCTACTCCGTGGACCAAGACACTTTCACATGTAATTTCTAAAGCTGTAATCCCAAGACCCTTTCTCATGTAATTTCTAGAGTTGTGAGACTTTATAAGAGCAGAGATTTTCTCTGTTAGACAAGCTTGGCTGCTGGGCAGCTATGCCACCTTGCTCCCGGCCCAATAAATCACCCCTTCCTTCCCAGCTCCATGTTCAAGAGGTTTGTTTCTCGAGGCTGTTCCTGCTTTAAAACAAGGGTGATTTTGCGGAGTTTTGATGGGAAATCATTAGGCATCCACCTTAGACTTAGGAGTCCAATGCAGCTCCTTCTGACTTCTTTCTGTTACTTAATCTTCAAAAACAAAAAATGTGTAAAAGGCACCCATTCTTTCTCAGCTAATAATGTAAAATAGACTGCATTGACATGGGTAAATTCCCAGGGCCCTCAGTTCTCTAGAGGTGAACTAAGTGGCTGGCATCATGGCTTACAAAGGTGTCCTGAGCTTGATGAAACTTCTGACGACAAATAAAGTTTATACTTCCTATATTTTAATTTCATTTTTCATGAGCTTTTTGAAGTCTCCTTGTGTATTCTCTCCCACAACCTAACCCCAATAAGAAGAACAGAGAAGAAATTCTCTTTCTATTAAAAGTCACTTCATATAACAGATAAAATTTCAAGTGAAATTTAGGGCAGTAAAGTCAAGAAACAAAGGATATTCTAAGTACCCCAAAGTCACTGGGCTTGGTTGCTTTTCAGTCTATCTGCAGGCTAACCTGGCCCTGATTGCAGGGCTGCATGGCTCCAAGGCACTGAGAACTGAATGGTGGGGATGGCTTCTCCAGCACCTGATCATTTGTGCCTCTCACCCCTTTGCTAAACCTTCTCCTCCCTCAATGCTTTCCATCTCAGAACACAGCAGCTTCATTTATCCAGATTCTCAGACCAAAAACCCTGGAGTCAGCTTTACCTCCTTATTTTCACATCCCACATCTAATCCGTTAGCAAATTCTGTAATTCCAACCTTCAAAATACATACTGAATGCAGCCACTTCTTGTCCCCTCTGCCACCCTAGGCCAACCCGCTCTCCTCTTTCTGCTGGGCTGTTGCAATGGCCTCCTCACTGCTTTCTCCCTTTTCATTTTCTTGCCCCATCTTCAGTTCGTTATCTACAAAGCTGCCAGAATAATGAGATCATGTCATTTCTTTTTCCTCAACTCTCCAACAGCCTCCCACTGCACTTAGTACACAATCCAAAAGGCTTACCACGGCCCCAAATCCTGCAGGATCTGATTTGGGTCTACATCTCTGCCCCAATCTTCTCCCACTTCCTTCTTGCTCATTGTACCCAGCCATATTGGCCTCCTTACTATTGCTTGTACAAACCAAGCACACTCCATTCTCTTAGGGCATTTGCACCCACTGTTCCTTTGGCCTGGAATGTCCTTCCCCAGATATTCACATGGATCATAATTCCCTCACTTCACTCAGGCTTCTCTTCAAGTGCCACCTGCTCAGAGAGGCCCAACCAGAGCACTCTATGTAAATTAGCATACATTGATTCTCCCTATTAAAAATATGTTTTTTTTTCTTAATAGCACTTATCACTACCTCAAATTAGCGTATATACTTATGTATGGTGTCTCTCCCAGTTGAATATAAGCTCCATGAAGACAAGACTTTTGTCTCATTCACCGCTCTTTCCCCCTGTCTGAAAACATTGCTGAACACATCACTGGCACTTAATAAATATGCCTTTGTTTAATTAATTAATCAGTTTTGTAGATTTGGGGCACCACCAATTTAGGATCACCAACCTCCAAGCATTACTTAGTGATCAATTTCCTGTGCCCCTGGACAGATATCTTTCATATGACTCTTTTAAAACTTCACTCCTCTCTTAAACTCCTCCATCCTATGGTATCCCACCCATATCGGCAAATGATTTTGCTTCCCACTTTACAGGGAGCAACCGAGGTCATCCGATGAGAACTCCAGCGGAGTCTTTACCTGCGCCTATAAATGTGCCTACATCCACTTCCCCTTGCTAGCCTTCCTCTGCCTTAGTGGTGGAGTTCTGTCTACCATCTTCTTCCTGGCCTTCCCCTAGGGACTCTGTACATCAAGTTCCCTTGAACTTTACCCACATTAACACTCCATGGCTTGGATCTTCCTTTTCTCCCATCCTACGGCCTGTTTCCTTCAGCATCTGAGCATTTTCAAGTCTCTCCCATTTGAAATGGCTCTCCCTGTACCTTGCTCCTTATAGAAACCAACAGATGAGCTTCTTGAAAGAGTTATGTTTGCGGTTTTCATTTCCTCACAACATATTCACGCCTCAGTCCTCTGTATTTTGATTCTCACTTGCAACTCCCCAGTGGAACTATTGGGCAAAGCCCCCAGTATCCTCCTAAATACCAAAAACAGGAGATCTTTTCCTTTTTTATATTATTCTTTTTAAAAATTATACAATTAATACCCCTTTATAACACAATATGTAATCACTGTAAATCTAAGTGTAGATGAAAAGAAACATCTCCTACAATTCTTTTCCAAGATAATCTAGGTCAACATTTTGAGGATACATCTCCAATTTTTCTTTGGTATACATTGAAATATAAATATTTATATTTCATTATTAATATTTTTTCAAAAAAGGTATTAGAGCAGGTCATTGTTTGCAACTTGCTCTATTTAGTGCATCCTGGTCACATTTCCATATTTGTACATATAGATATACAATGTTTTAAGTGATTGCATAATACTCCATCATGTAGAAGTACCATTATTTATTTAGGATAAATTACTAGAAGAAAAACATAGGGTCAAAGGGACCAAGTATTTTTTAATTTTTAAAAACAATTGAGACTATTTTCTTCTAAAAAGTCATTTATACATTCACCTACTGTTTATAATGCCTATTTCTCCACATCCTTGGAAATCAACTTTCCCTATAATTTCTGTTGGTTTGGTAAGTAGAAAACTAAATCTTATTGTTGAGCTATAATTATTTAAGTATAAGTAACATCAGACATATTTCACAGATTTATCACCATGTTAGTCAGAAATGACACTACACATTTACAACCACCTGATCTTCAACAAACTGATCAAAGAAGCTTACCTCAATCCAGGATTCTGGGCATCTCCTGTGATGCAGAAATTCCCAAAGAGAAATTAATATAAACACTGATTTTAGATTGATGATTGTGTAGACAGAAGTCAATTCAAAATGTTTCTGGAAAGACAGTTCACCAACCCAGACTATAGGATTTCCACAGAGGAAAATATCAACTGAAGATAGTCCCACAACTCCCAAATTACAAAATACATAAAGACATAATGCACCATATCTATTAATTTCCATGTAAATCAAATAGGAAGATTAGCACCCTCCCCCAAATTCTTGAGATAATAGAATAAATTTTAAACTAGAATATTTTTTAAAATACTGGATTATACAATATGTATATTTAAAGAGATTGAGGAGATAAAAGAAAGAATTAATACCACAGGAAAAGAATAAGATATAATGAAAAAGAACAGATAGAATGTTTAAAAAAAATAGATAGAACTTAAATACAATTAAATAAAACTTCTAAAATTAAAATACAACTATTGAAATGTAAAACTAATTGGATGGGTTAAAAAGCAGATTGGACCCAGGCGAGGACAGATTAGAAACTGGATAATTAATCTAAAGCAATTACTCAGATGGAACACAAAGAGGTAGAGATTTTTAAAACATGAAATTAATAGGCATTCAGGCTGGAGAAGGTCTAATAGGAGATACAGAAGGAGAGAACAGAGAGAAAGGAAGAGATGACATTTTTGAACAAATAGTGGTAGAAGTTTCTAGAATAATAAAGGCCTAAATCCCCAGATTGAAGAAGCAGTCTAGAAAAATGGAATCCACACCTAGACATATTATTTTAAAATAAACTGCAGAACAAACATCAAAGACAAGGGGAAAATATATTTCAAAACAATCAGAGAAGAAAAACCAATTACCTACAAAAGGACAGCTGTTAGACTGACAGCACACCTCTCCATAGCAAAAATGGGAGCTGGAGAAATAGAGTAATATCTTCAAGAAGCAGAGGGAAATACCTTCAAACCCAGAATTCACTGCATAACTAACCTGTCATTAGAAATGGATTCAAGATGAAGACATTTTTAATTACCAAGAGAGTTTAACAGTCACGAACCCTTGAGGAAAGAAGAGTACACTTCAAGAAGGATATTGAATCAGACAGAAGTTAACTACAAGAATTGATGACTATATAAGCAAAAGTATGGCTACATTTGAGTAGTTACTGATTTAAAAAAAAATTTTTTTTTTTTTAGATAGAGTTTTGCTCTTGTTACCCAGGCTGGAGTGCAATGGCATGATCTCAGCTCACTGCAACCTCTGCCTCCCGGGTTCAAGTGATTCTCTTGCCTCAGCCTCCTAAGTAGTTGGGATTAGAGGCATGCACCACCTTGTCTGGCTAATTTTTGTATTTTTAGTAGAGACGGGGTTTCACCATGTTAGTCAGGCTGGTCTCGAACTCCTGACGTCAGGTGATCTGCCTGCTTCGGCCTCCCCAAATGCTGGGATTACAGGCATGAGCCACAGCTCCCGGGCTTTAAAATTCTTAATAGCAAATTTGGAGGACGTACAAACAAGTGGAAGCAAAATATAAAACAACAGTAACATAGAAGATAGGTGAGGTGCTTGGGAATACAGTATTCTAAAATTATTATATTGATTGGGAGGAAAATGATGAGGTTAACTTTACACTTTTTAAGTCAAGTATGCATATACAATATTTAGGGTAACTACTAAGGAAAATAGGAAGTAAGAAGGAAAGGAGAAAAGGGCAGGGAGGAAGAGAGAGAAAGAGAGAGAGGGAGGGAGAAAAGTAGAACATCTTAACTAGTGGCAGTGGGGAGGGGAAAGGACTAAAAGAAAACTTGATCAACCTAAGAAGACAGGAAAGGGGGAGGGAGCTAAAAAAAAATCCTATGGCATCATGTCTAGGTACCATAGGCGAACCACAGATTAAGGGAGAAGGGAGCGTGAGTAATTCAGCTGGACTGGCTATTTAGACAAACAGTCTAATTGGTGGCTACAAGGAAAAGAAGCTCCTAGTGTTCTGAGGGGGAGGTGGAATGTGGGAGGGAAGACTAGATCCTAGGTTGAGGCAACATTTCTAAGGCTTTTTTTTTTTTTTCGGCATCGTAATCACTTGAGGAGCTTCTTCAAAGTCCTAACTCATGAGCCATACTCCAGACTCAATAAATCACAATTTCAAGCAGTAGGACCTAGGATGTATAACCTAAAATCTCTTCTGGTGCTTCTTGGGTACAAGAAGCAAGTCTGCTCCTGGGAAGAAAGAGGAAAGGAGTTGGCAAGATCTAAGTAGAGGCTTAAGTTCTCAGGAAAATGAGATGGGGTTCAGCACAGGATCCTACTTCTGTCACAGAAGCCAGCAATATACCAGAACCTCCAGGCAGCAGATAAACCAGATCTGCAGAGCTTGGCCTCAGCCCTGCTGGCTGGCAAGTGCTCAGGCCTCCCAGATGCCAGCCTTGGTGTCTGATATTGTAATGCTTTGTGTCCACACCCAAATCTTACCTTGAATTGTGGCTCCCATAATTCCCACATGTTGTGGGAGGGACCTGGTGAAAGGTAATTGAATCATAGGGACAGGTCTTTCCCATGCTATTCTTGTGATAGTGAATGAGTCTCACGAGATCTGATGGTTTTATAAAGGGGAGTTTCACTGCACAAGTTACCTTCTCTTGTCTGCCACCATGTGAGATGTGCCTTTCACCTTCCGCCATGATTGTGAGGTCTCCCCAGCGATGTGGAACTGTGACTCCATTAAACCTCTCTCTTTTGTAAATTGCCCAGTATCAAGATTGTCTTTATCAGTAGCATGAAAATGGACTGATAAAGTTAACGGACTGATAAAGAAAATGGACTGATCATTAGTGCCATGGCTGATTCAATGTCCTGGGCATAGTTGATGATGGGCATCCCCCACACTGCCAGGCTTGGATAGCAGTGGCAGAGGGACTGAGGCAGGTGTCTGGGTCAGAGGTCTTTGGGACGTGGACTGGTGGGCTGCATCGCCATCCATCTTTTGGCCTAGCCCAGGTTTTCTCTCATCCCCATGGGCTCAGGTGGCTGAGGTTGTAGCATGCCCATGCCCAGGACACGTTATAACAGTATGTTCCCAGCATGGCTTAAGGCCTGGTTCTCAGCCTTAGCTGTTCATCAGGAAGGTCCCAGAGAAGCTCTCAAACATGGACATTCCCAGGTCTCACCCTGTGAGATTTTTATCTGTGAGGTCTGGAATAGGGCTTACGTATCTGTATATGTTTAACTCCCCAGGTGATTCTAATGCATTACCAGCGCTGGAAATCTAAATCTGTGGTTCTCAATCCTAGATGCACATTAAAATCACCAAGGTGGGAGTAGGAACAGATTTTTTTTAAATGCTAATACTTGCCATCCGCATCATAAAGATTCTAATTCTCTTGGTCTGGCAGTGGGCTCAGGTTTGTTTTTTGTTTGTTCAGTTGGTTGGTGTTGGGTTGGTTTTAGCTGCCCAGGTGATTCTAATGCACAGTCAGGGTTGAAGACCCCTGGTTCAGAGGAATTTGTTCGGGGAAGTTAACTCACATTTGAGTGAGCACAAGGGCATGGCGAGCCCTGGTGAGACCAGATATACTGAAGGGCTGTTGGTGGGCCAGGTAGACAGCAGCGCTCTGGGGCAGTGTGGGAAGGGCCAGGCAGAGACAAACCAACAGCCTTACCAAAAGGCTTTCTGGCCAAAGCAATTTGCTGACACAGGTCTGACTTTTTAAAATCTATTATCTTGGGGGCCAAGATGGCCAACTAGAAGCAACGGCACTCAGAGGCTCCCATCAAAAATAAACCATAATAAGTGTGTGAATCCTTCACCAGCAACCACAGTATCCAGGTTCTGTCATCAAAATTGACTAGAAGGCTGGTATGACCTACAGAGAGAAGGAAGAGCAGTGTGGTGTGCAGCCCACCTGAGAGCCACACAGGGAAGGGGAACTCTCTCCCCCCAGTCAAGGGAGGTAGTAAATGAGTAAGCTACCCAGCCGTGGAAACTGTCCTTTTTCCACAGAACTGTGCACCCTATGGATTGAAAGATCCCACTCGCAAACCCACACCACTGAGTCCTAGCATCCCAATGATGGAAGACATAGATTCTTACAGCCTCTCAGCTGGAATCTGCTTAAGCCTACCAAATCCTCCTGGGTGGGAGGAGTGACCAGCACCAGCTGCAGATGCCTGCTGTCTAAGCCCTTTGAGCTCCATGTGGGAAGGGCAGCAGCCAGCACTGAAACTCACAACTGCCTAACACGCTAAGCTCCCTGGGCCAGGGAAGGGTGGCACCCATCTCTGTAGCTCCAGGCTGCACTTTGCCCTTGTTGGAGCCAGGAGGCTGGACGACTTGGTCCCAAGACTTGTCTCCACAGTCCAACACACCATCTGTGGCAGTCTGTGGCCAGAGTGCCTCTTCAGGGCTAACTCTGATCCATTCTTCCTCACTGGGTGGGGCTTCCCTGCAGGATCTCCAATAACACCAGCCAGAGGCTCAGGGACAGAATTTGGATCTCCCTGGGCCTGAGCCCCTAGGGGGAGAAGTGGCCTCAATCTCTGCAGACCACCAGACTTAGCCTCGCCTCCTGGTAGTTCTGAGGAATTGGGCAGCCCAAACTAGTGGGTTTCCCCCAAGTGAAGCACACCTTCTCCACCAAGGGACAAAGTGATTTATTAAATGGGTCCTGCTCCCTGTGCTACCCAACTGAGTGAGACCCTCCAACAGGAGTTGTCAGAGACCCTATATAGGAGTGATTCTACTGGCATCAGGTTTGTGCTTCTCGAGATCAGATGTCCCAGAAGAAGGAGGAGGCATCCATCTTTGCTGCTCCCCATCCTCCTTGGGTGACATCTCCAGGCATGGCAGTGAATCAAATGAATAAGGCCTGAAGTGACACCTCAGCAAACCGCAGCAGCCCTACAGAAGAAGGACTGGACTATCGATAGAAAAACAAACAAGCAGAAAGCGACGACAACAGTATCATCAACAACAACAATAAAGACCCTACAAAAACCCCATCCAAGGGTGGGCAGCCTCAAAGACAGAAACTAGACAAACTCACAAAGTTGAGAAAGGATCAATGAAAACATACTGAAAACCCAAAAGGCCAGAGTGCCTCCTCTCATCCAAATGATTGCAACATCTCTCCATCAAGGGCACAGAACTGGACGGAGGGTCAGATGGACAAATGGACAGAAGCAGGCTTCAGAAGATGGGTAATAAAAAACTATGCTGAACTAAAGGATCATGTTCTAACCCAAAGCAAAGATGCTAAGAACCTTGATAAAAGGTTAGAGGAATTGCTAACTAGAATAATCAGTTTAGAGAGGAACACAAATGAACTGATGGAGCTGAAAAACAGCATGAGAACTTCATGAAGCACATGCAAGTATCAACAGCTGAATCAACTAAGTGGAAGAAAAAATATCAGTGTTTGAAGACCACCTTACTGAAATAGAACATGCAGCCAAGAATAGTGAAAAAAGAATGAAAAGGAATTAACAAAGCCTCCAAGAAATACAGGACTTCATAAAAAGACCAAACCTATGATTGATTGGAGTACCAGAAGGAGATGGGAGAATGGAAACAAGCTGGAAACCTATTTAGGATATTATCCAGGAGAACTTCCCCAACCTAGCAAGATAGGCCAACATGCAAATTCAGGAAATACAGAGAACACCATTAAGATACTCTATGAGAAGATCAATTCCCAAGACACATAATCATCAGATTCTCCAAAGTCGAAATAAAGAAAAAATTGTTAAGGGTAGCCAGAGAGAAAGACCACGTTACATACAAAGGGAAGCCCATCAGACTAACAGTGGACCTCTCAGCAGAAACTCTACAAGCCAGAAGAGATTGGGGACCAATATTCAACATTCTGAAAGAAAAGAATTTTCAACTCAGAATTTCATATTCAGCCAAACTAAGCTTCATAAGCGAAGGAGAAATAAAATCATTTCTAGACAAGCAAATGCTGAGGGATTTTGTTACCACCAGGCCTGCCTTGCAAGAGCTCCTGAAAGAAGCATTAAATATGAAAAGGAAAAATCATTACCAACCATTGCAAAACCACACCAAAATATAAAGACCAATGGCACTACAAAGAGACTGCAACAACAAGTATGCAAATAACCAAATAGCATCATGATGACAGGATCAAATTCACACATAACAATACTAACATTAAATGTAAATGGGCTAAATGCCCCAATTAAAAGACACAGACTAGCAAATTGAATGAGGAGTCAAGACTCATCAGTGTGCTATATTCAGGAGACCTATATTACGTGCAAAGACACACATAGGCTTAAAATAAAGGGATGAAGGAAAATTTATCAACCAAATGGAAAGAAAAAAAAAGCAGAGGTTGCAATCCTAGTCTCTGACAAAACAGACTTTCAACCAACAAAGATCGAAAAAGGCAAAGAAGGGCGCTACATAATGGTAAAGAGAACAATTCAACAAGAACTAACTATTCTGAATATATATACACCGAATACAAGAGCACTCAGTTTCATAAGACAAGTTCTTAAAGACCTACAAAGAGACTTAGACTCCCACACAATAATAGTGGGAGACTTTAACACCCCACTGTCTATGTTGGACAGATCAACGAGACAGTAAATTAACAAGGATATTCAAGACTTGAATTCAGCTCTGGATCAAGTGGACTTTACGTAAACGTCTACAGAACTCTGTATTGCAAATCAATAGAATATACATTTTCTCAGGGTCGCATGGCACCTATTCTAAAATTGACCACATAATTGAAAGTAAAACACTCCTCAGCAAATGCAAAAGAACAGAAATCATAACAAACAGTCTCTCAGAACATGGTGCAATCAAATTAGAGCTCAGGATTAAGAAACTCACTCAAAACCACATAATTTCATGGAAATTGAACAACCTGCTCCTGAATGACTCCTGGGTAAATAACGAAATTAAGGCAGAAATCAAGACATTCTTTGAAATCAATAAGAACAACAAGACAATGTACCAGAATCTCTGGGGCACAGCCAAAGCAGTGTTAAGAGGGAAATTTATAGCACTAAATGCCCACATCAGAAAGCCAGAAAAATCTGAAATCAACACCCTAACATCACAATTAAGAGAGCTAGAGAGGCAGGAGCAAACTAATCCAAAAGCTAGCAGAAGACAAGAAATAACCAAGATCAGAGGAGAATTGAAGGAGACAGTGACATGAAAAAAAAACCTCCAAAAACATCAACAAATCCAGGATCTGGTTTTTTGAAAAAATTAACAAAATAAATAGACCACTAGCTAGACTAATAAAGAAGAAGAGAGCTAGAAGAATCAAACTGATACAATAAAAAATAATAAAGAGGATATCACCATTAATTCCACAGAAATACAAACTACCATCAGAGAATACTAAAAACACCTCTACACAAATAAACTAGAAAATCTAGAAGAAATGGATAAATTCCTGCACTCATACACCCTACCAAGACTAAACCAGGAAGAAGTCAAATCCCTGAATTGGCCAATAACAATCTCTGAAATTGAGGCAATAATTAATAACCTGTCAACCCAAAAAAGCTCAGGACCAGATGGATTTACAGCTGAATTTTATCAGAAATACAAAGAGGAAGTGATACCATTCCTTCTGAAACTATTCCAAACTATTGAAAAGGAGGGACTCCTCCCTAACTTATTTTATGAAGCCAGCATCATCCTAATACCAAAACTGGGAAGAGACACAACAAAAAAAAAAACTTCAGGCCAGTATCCCTGATGAACATTGATGTGAAAATCCTCAATAAGATATTGGCAAACCGAATGCAGCAGCATATCAAAAAGCTTATCTACCACAATCAAGTTGGCTTCAACCCTGGGACTCAAGGATGGTTCAACATATGCAAATCAATAAATGTAATCCACCACATAAACAGAACCAAAGACAAAAAACCCACATGATTATCTCAATAGACACAGAAAAGGCCTTTGATAAGATTCGACATCCCTTCATGTTAAAAACTCTCAATAAACTAGATATTGATGGAACATATCTCAAAATAATTAGGGCTATTTATGACAAATCCACAGCCAATATAATATTGAATGGGCAAAAGCTAGAAGCATTCCCTTTGAAAACTGGCACAAGACAAGGATGCCCTCTCTCACCACTCCTATTCAACATAGTATTGGAAGTTCTGGCTAAGACAATCAGGCAAGAGAAAGAAATCAAGAGTATTCATAGAAAGAGAGCAAATCAAGTTGTCTCTGTTTGCAGATGACATGATTTTATATTTAGAAAACCCCATCATCTCAGCCCAAAAGCTTCTCGAACTGATAAGAAACTTCAGCAATGTCTCAGGATACAAAATCAGTGTGCAAAAATCACAAGCATTCCTTTACACCAACAATAGGCAAGCAGAGAGCCAAATAATGAATGAATTCCCATTCACAATCACTATAAAGAGAATAAAATACCTAGGAATACTGCTAACAAGGAATGTGAAGGACCTCTTCAAGAAAAACTACAAACCACTGTTCAAGGAAATAAGAGAGGACACAAACAAAGGGAAAAACACTCCATCCTCATGGATAGAAAGAATCAATATCATGAAATTGGCCATACTGCCCAAAGTAATTTACAGATTCAATGCTATTCCTATCAAACTACCATTGACATTCTTCACAGAATTAGATAAAACTATTTTAAATTTCATATGGAATCAAAGAAGACCCCATATAGCCAAGACAATCTTAAGGAAAAAAAAAAAACAAAACAACAAAGCTGAAGGCATCATGCTACCTGACTTCAAACTATACTACAAGGTGACAGTAATGAAAACAGCATGGTACTGTTACCAAAAGCAGACATATAGATCCAGGAAGCAGAATAGAGACCTCAGAAATAACACTACACATCTACAACCATCTGATCTTTGACGAACGTGACAATAACAAGCAATAAGGAAAGGATCTCCTATTCAGTAAATGATGCTGGGAAAACTGGGTAGCCATATGCAGAAAACTGAAACTGGACTCCTTCCTTACACCTTATATGAAAATTAACTCAAGATGGGTTAAAGACTTAAATGTAAAACCCAAAACCATAAAAATCCTAGAATAAAACCTAGGCAATACCATTCAGGACATAGGCATGGGCAAAGACTTCATGACTAAAACACCAAAAACAATTGCAACAAAAGCCAAAACTGACAAAAGGGATCTAAGTAAACTGAAGAGCTTCTGCACAGCAAAATAAACTATCATCAGAAAGAATGAACAGGCAACCTACTGAATGGGAGAAAAATTTTGCAATCTACCCATTTGCTGAGGGTCTAATATCCAGAATTTATGAGGAACTTAAACACATTTACAAGAAAAAAACAAACGGCCCCATCAAAAAATGGGCAAAGGATATGAACAGACATTTCTCAGAAAAAGACATTTATGCAGCCAACTAACATTTGAAGAAAAGCTCAACATCTCTGATCATCAGAGAAATGCAAATCAAAACCACAATGAGACACCATCTCATGCCAGTTAGAATGGCGATTATTAAAAAGTCAGGAAAAAATAGACCCTGGCAAGGCTGTGGAAAAATAGGAATGCTTTTACACTGTTGGTGGAAATGTAAATTAGTTCAACAATTATAGAAGACAGTATGGTGATTCCTCAAGAATCTAGAATCAGAAATATCATTTCTAATTCTGCTAGAACCAGCAACACCATTTCTGGGTATATACCCAAAGGAATATAAATCATTCTACTATAAAGACACATGCACATGTATGTTTATCACAGCACTGTGTACAATAGCAAAGACATGGAACCAACCCAAATGACCATCAATTATAGAGTGTATAAAGAAAATGTGGTACATATACACCATGGAATACTATGCAACCACAAAAAGGAATGATCTAATGTTCTTTGCAGGAACATGGATGAAACTAGAAGCCATCATCCTCAGCAAACTAATACAGGAACTGAAAACTAAACACTGCATGTTCTCACTCATAAGTGGGAGTTGAGCATTGAGAACACATGGACACAGAGAGGGGAACATCATACACCAGGGCCTGTTGGGCAGTGGGGGCTGAAGGAAGAGAACTTAGAGGATGGGTCATTAGGTGCAGCAAACCACCATGGCACACATATACCTATATAACAAACCTGTGCATTCTGCACATGTATCCCATTGTGGTTTTTTTTTTTTTTAGAAGAAATAAAGAAAAAAATCTATTATCTTGTTCCTCTTGTGGTAGGAGCCAAATCCAAGGTACAACAGGCCTGGAGCCTGCAGAAGGCATAAAAATGGGAGAGACATGGCTTTCAGCTGCTCCTCTACCAGAGGCACCCTTACCTTGCTTCATGGCCCCTGCTTTGTGGCTTAGTAGAATGCCAGGAAGATACGCAGACCTGGGTGAAGGCACACACATGCTGGCTTTGCTCCCAAGAAAGTTTTCTCCAGCCTGTTTCTTCTAGCTGGTTAGATAATTCAGCTGCCTAAGAATCTAGGCCATGAATGTATTCTCAGTGGTATATTCAAGCTGTGAAATTTTAGTAGTAGATAGATTTTTACAGTTTTAAGGAAAATCAATTAGCAGGCCAAAACAAGAGCTTGTTGAATGGGGCGTTCTTTTTTAAAAAAATCAAATTTAAACTGGTATAATCTATCCATTGATGTTGCATTAATAGCTCACTTACCTAGTCATTCAACAAATGTTTATCAAGTACCTGGTTTGGTGCCCGAGCTGGCTATAAAGTGCTAAATCAGATATCTCCCTGACCACATGGAGCTTGTCTAATATGAGGCAAACTACAGTTGTCAGGGCAAATCTGGTCCTCTGCCTGTGTTTTTTTAAACAAAGTTTTATTGAAACACACCATGATCATTTGTTTATGCATTGTCTATGACGCCTTTCAGACTACAATGGTAAAGTTGAGGAACTGAGTGGTTGCAGTAGAGACCATATAGCCCACAAAGCCTTAAATATTTACCACTGGGCTCTTTACAGAAGCAGTTTGCTGCCCTTGGTCTAGTGGATAGTTGAACTCTGCTTTCCCATCACAGTGATCCACTTGTTTTGTTGTTGTTTGTTTGTTTGTTTGTTTTTGAGACTGAGTCTTGCTCTGTCACCCAGGCTGGAGTGCAATAGCACCATCTCGGCTCACTGCAACCTCTGCCTCCCAGGTTCAAGTGATTCTCCTGCCTCAGCCTCCCAAGTAGCTGGGATTACAGGCATCTGTCACCATGCCTGGCTAATTTTTGTATGTTTTAGTAGAGACGGTGTTTCACCATGTTGGTCAGGCTGGTCCTCAACTCCTGACCTCAGGTGATCCACCCACCTTGGCCTCCCAAAGTGCTGGAATTACAGCCATGAGCCACTGCACCCAGCCGATCCAATTGTTTTTTATAAATTTACTTATACAAGCATTTTTGGTTGAAAGGAGAGAATCTCCTTAATGGGCTCAAGCAAAAAGGAGGATTGTGATAAAATATTCACCCAACAGAAGCCATGGACAGGAAACTAAATACAGGCATTTACTCCTAAAATACAAGTTTTGCCACACAAATTGGCCATAATTCAGTTCTATTAATTAAATAACATAATTTACATTACTGAGGTCACCACTGGTTATAGCAAACTCTTGACTAGGAACTAATAATACATTTAGAAGCTAGCACCAATTAAAAAAAAAACAACAACTGTTGGCCTGAGCAATGCAAAGGCTTCATTTGGGTAGCTTTGACTCTATCTTAACACTGGGTTATAATAATAAAGGAAATAAGGACTTATAAAATATCACAAGTTAGTGATAGGAAAAGAAAGGAAAATATTTTTAAGCAAAAGTCGCCAAATACTGGATTTGATCTGTGAGGTTTAGATTTTACTCTTTAGCTATAAAAAGCATTCTTATTATTGAAATTATTACAGAAAAAAACAACTGCTTGGTGGGAACCTGAAACTCTGCAGCTCTCTTTTTTTTCACCTTCTTCAAACAATAATTGTTTTAAAAGTATTTTTTTTCAATGTGAGGTTTCTGAGGTATATAGAATTGACTGTCCAGTGAGACAGAAGACAAGAAGGAGGGCTGGATCAGAACTGAGGTCATTCTCAATGCTTCTCCAATAGTACGTGGGCCCTGGTGGTTCCATCTCTGCCTTTTCTCTTCTTCCTCTGCCTTTTTTCTTCTTCTGCCTGGCTTCCTTGTTTTTTTTTTGTTTTTTTTTTTTTTTTTTTAATAAATTTGCTTATACAAGGGTTTTTGTATACCTAAACCTAAACAACTTGGATTGTCAAGCCCCAATCCACAGGTCTATAGAGCCTACCAGCACCGGGAAATCCTTAGTGCAAATTCTTAATTTGACTGTTGTAGGGGCCAAGGGAAATTTTCCTCTTTACCCTCTAATGGTTCACTGGAAGCCAACTGATAAAAGGCAGATTAATAGGAGAAAAGGCATATAATTTTCTTAACATGCACAGTGGAGAATCAGAGTGAGGCTCCACCATGCAATGGGGTACAGATGGTTCTATACCTTTTTCTTAAGGGAAAAGAAGTCTGTCACGTGTGTTGACAGACTTCAGTCTTTCTTCCTGTCATATGAGTTCAGTTCATGAAAACTCAGGGAAGGGACCAGAGGTAACTGATTTTTTTTCTTTGGTGGTTTGGACTTTAGGAAGATAAGGGAACTTCAGAGAGCAGCTGCATTCTGTGCTTTGGGAGAGACAGAGGATTGGAGTAGAGGAGATCAGAGAGACCTTGAGACATCTTCAGTTTAGCATGTAAAAGTGCCATATTCTGGGGTTTCAGTTTCTGAGCCCAAACACTGGCCTAACTCAATTTACTTTGATACTTTTGCAAAGCCTGCTAAAACGTTGATTTCTACATTGCCACCAAGACCAAAGACTACATTCCCAGCAGCTTCCCTTGAATCTCAGTGTAATCCCGAGGCTAAATCCTATGAAGTAAAATACAAGCAAAAGTGTTATGTGAACCTTCTGGGAAGTGTCCTTGGAGGGTGGATATAAAGATGTGATGGCTAGAGCTCTGACTGCCATGTTGGACGTGAGCATAGGGCCACAACCTTGAGATAGCATAGTATGAGCTGGAAGGAGCCTGGATCACTGATAACCACTGGAGACCCCAACAACTGCCTGTATCTAGGCTTCTTTTATGTGAGTAAAATTCATTCCCACCTTGTTTAAGCAAATATTTAGGGGGGTTCCATTACCTGCAACATAGCCTAAACCTGACAGTTCTTCTGATCCAATAAGCTGTGACCAGAGAGGTAGGGCCTGAGGGATACTCCCCACACAGTGATTCTTCCAGGCCTGAGCAAATTTCCCAGGAAAGGAGTCCTGGGCAGAACAGGAGGACCATGTGGAGTTTCAACTACGATGGTTGAGTTCCATTGCCAGATGACTTGGGGCTGCAAGGAAGAGAAATACTGTGATACATGAAAAACTGGGAAATGGGCTCATACCATAGAACATGCACCAGCATAAAAAATTATAATTCAAGGGGAACAAAAGTGACAATTCAAGACTCTGGGAGGTGGAATCATGGGAATCATGGCTGCAGGCCAGGTTGACAGGTGCCCTGAGTAGATGGAAGTCAATTGTTCTGCTAATAATGGAAGAAACATTGGTTATATTTATAAGAGATCTGGTTAACTCATTCCCTTTGGCTACTTAGGGCTGTGATTTATAGGTGGGAAAGTCACTTAAGATAATAAAACCCCCAGGCCTGGTGGCAAACTGCTGAGATTTTTCAAGAAGAAAGAGACCACTTAAATATCTCAATTGGCTTTTCTTGAGTGAATGATATCCTGAGGAAGCAGGTTTCAAATGTGTCTCCATCATTCACACCCTCAAGAAGAAAGATGAGAGAAATAAAAAGTGCTACATTCATTTCAAATATTTGACAGTTATGAAAGTCCTGGAACAGGTTTCCAAGAACTACAACTCCCAGTGGACACATGTTCCACCATTCTTTTCTTCCTTTTTTCTAAAAGTGTTTAATTGATTGAGAAAAATTGGTTCAAATATCAGTTGATTTGAATGCATCATTCAATGAAAGGAAGAATATATGTCATTTTTAAAAATAGCCTCTCTTCTATACAACTGTGTCCCACTGGGCTATGGCCCTTCTGTTTAATTTTTTTTTTTTCCTAAGCAAATAAAATCCCAAAAGTTTAAAAAAAAACCCTAAAAGTTTGTGCTTGTGCATAACCTTTGCCTACTGAAGCAGCACATGCCAGCAATGACAGAACTCAAAGCAGCCTCGTTCCTCTGGGTCACAGACACAGCAGGCAGACACTCAGCCACAAAGGCCAGACACTTGAAAGCAGAGATTTAAGAAGGAAATCAGTTGTTCTCCATGTTCAGAAAAAAATAAAAGATGTTCTGAAATAGAAAACAAGAAAGAAAAAAAAAAAAAAGCAGTCTATTCTCAGGCAGTAGCCCTGATCACCCAGGAAGACCTCAACTTATATAAACATTGAAATCTTTGAAGTAAATGAAGATCAGCTGTGATGGTTAATTTTATGTGTCAACTGGACTGAGCTAAGGGTGCCCAGCTAGCTGGCAAACGCATTATTTCTGGGTGTATACATGAGGATATCTTTGGAAGAGATAAGAATTTGAATCAGTAAGCTAAGTAAAGGAGATTACCTTCACCAATGTGAGTAGACATCATCCAATCTGTTGAGGGCCTGAATAGAAGAAAAAGGTGAGAAAGGACAAATTTGCTGTCTGTTTGAGCTAGGACATCTGTCTTCTCCTGTCCCTGGACATCAGCACTATTCCCTTCAGACTTACTCCACTGACTCCTCTGGGTCTCGGGCCTTCAGGTTTGGGCTAGAACTACATCAGCTCTCCTGCGCCTCCAGCTTGCTGACAGCAAATCATGGGACTTCTCAGCCTCCATAATTGTGCGAGCCAACCCTCATAAGAAATTTCTTTCTATATGTCTACACACGTCCTACTGGTTCTGTTTCTTTGGAGAACCCTGACTAATATACCAGTCAAATGAGAAATGCAAAGGCTATTTCTTTAGATTTTACTATGGCAAGGGAGTCAGCCCACCACACTTACATTTGGCAGAGATTCAAAGGTAGGCAGAGGGTTGAGAAAGCTTCACAGTAGAACAAAGAGAAGACTTCACATACGTCCTGATCAGCATGGGGACGCTGTAGGTGAGTTAACTGGAAGCAGAGCATCCTATGTGGTTGGTCCTAAGTTAGAAGTGGGGGCAAACACATTTTTTTTCTCTGATTTGTTCTAAGTTAGTAGTGGGGGCAAAAATTAGGGATGCTGTCAATTATTAATCAAGTCCTGGCCATTTTGTGCCAATTGTTACACAAGTTATTGCCTTTCTGGATTATTTCTAGAGATAGCAATCTGGCTTCCTGCAAGTCTGATATACTCACACAGCAGGCTGGCTTCTTGTGTTATTTATTGTAGATAAGGGAATTGGTTTCCTGGGCAGGTTGCTACAGCCTGTGGTCTGGAGTTCTATTTTTATATATTAGACAGTCTAGCCATTGCCCATTTGTATGTTTAGTCTTTTGTCTTTCAGATGAAGACAGATAGCTGTCTTGAGCAGCTGACCGATAGCCAGCAAAGTGATTCCAGTATTTCTAGAGAATTACTTTGGGAGACAGCTAATTCCTCTAGACTACCCTGCCCAGAAGTGCCTAAGGACACAGCTGCCTAAGTGAGCACATCCCTCTGAGCTTGATGCACCAAGATGGCGAGGAAGGAAGGGAAGGATAATGATGACGCTAGCAGCGGGGGCCTAGGAGGAGAGGAGGAAAGAAGTGCTCAGTGCTTCTTAGCCCTGGCTCTCAGAGCGTTGTGGACAGCTTTAAGTAAACACTGATGCAGCAACTCTGCCCCACCCACCAAAGATTCTAATTTCATAAAGCAGGGCTGGGCATCAACATTGTTTAAAAACTTCCCAGGTGATTCTAAGGTACAGCCCAGGTTGGCAGCTGCTGACCAAAAAGAATAATATTTCAGAGACAATGGGAACAAATGTTTAGCAATTCGTGAAAATGAAATCAGTACATACAGCCATTACCACCTTCTCAAGAAGCCTCCAATCTTGCACTCTTGTAGCTTTGGGCTTTAGAAATATAAAATGCAGGCTGGGCATGGTGGCTCGCGCCTATAATCCCAGCACTTTGGGAGGCCAAGGCAGGCGGATCACCTGAGGTCAGGAGTTCGAGACCAGCCTGACCAACATGGAGAAACTCCATTTCTACTAAAAATACAAATTAGCCAGGCGTGGTGGCAAATGCCTGTAATCCCAGGTACTTGGGAAGCTGAGACAGGAGAATCACTTGAACCCTGGAGGTAGAGGTTGCAGTGAGCTAAGATGGCACCATTGCACTCCAGCCTGGGCAACAAGAGTGAAACTCTGTTTCAAAAAAATAAAAAGAAATATAAAATGCAGAGTGAAGCTGAACTACAGTAGCAAATAGGCAAAGGTCATAGAGTGTGAGCCCACTACACAATAAAAATGCCACAGAATCTAAACCACAGGCAATGAACAAAGGAATACACTTAAAAGCTGCTTCAAAATGACTGAAATTCTACCTGTTCTGAATAGTATCCTGCATTTTTATTTTTAACTATTAAAAATTATTTCCTTCTTTTAAAAATGCCATTTTATTAACATTTTATTTTTCACAGATTATGTAGGATGCATGTTTCCAGTCTGTCTAAACTTATACATTTCTCAAATGCTTAAAACAGAATTCAGAAGAATTTCACTTGGGATATATAAATTCCAAAACCTCAAAAGAAGCACACACAAAGTCTATACACCTGGTATCCATCTTTTATTTCTAGTCATTTCTAAATTTTTGAAGCTACCAATGTATCTGAATCTGATACAACACCACCCCCTAGTGGAAATCTATAGAAAAGATCCCACACTTGATTTTACTTGAGAATATTAATACTGCAGGGAATTATTATGATCGCATAAAACACTGGTGGGCTTCTCTCACTGTCTACCAGGAGAATGTTCTCTGCAAACAAAATCATATGCAAGTTCTGGATGAACACAGCAGTAGCACTATAACTGTGCTGAGAGCTTTCTTTTTCCCACACTTTCATTGGCAACCCTATATCTCACTCTGGATGTCCAAAATGTAACTTATTGTATCATTTAACAGAAGTCATCTTCCCCCAAAATTAAAATTAAATCCGTTTCTCCTCAAGCTTGTTTTGTTTTGTTTTGTTTTTGAGACGGAGTCTTGCTCTGTTGCCCAGGCTGGAGTGAGTCTCAGCTCACTGAAACCTCTGCCTCCCAGGTTCAAGCGATTCTCTCACCTCAGCCTCCTAAGTAGTTGGGATTACAGGCAACGACCACCATGCCTGGCTAATTTTTGTATAGATGGGATTTCACCATTTTGGCCAGGCTGGTCTTGAACTCCTAACCACAGGTGATCCACCCACCTCAGCCTCCCAAAGTACTGAGATTGCAGGCATGAGCCACCACTCTCGGCCTCCTCAAGCCTCTTTACCTCAATACAGCACGTCCTTTTCCACCCACCCAAACCCTCTAGAGGATTCATAGCACACATGCACATATTAAAGGCTCTGAGTAGGTCTGAGACAAAAATCAGGTTAAATTCATTTAACTCGACAATTCCAACTCATTTTATTGTGAGACACATTCCCCTCCTCCCAATACTTCTTAACAAACCACAGAATACTCTGATTATATTTCATTCAGAATGATTGTTCCACCTTAATTAGCAAATTCGTTCTTTGGCTGCACATGCTGTTCATCCTCAAAAATGCTTAGGCAAAGCCAACCATATCGCAAGCCAGCTCTCAATCACTTACAGTAATGGAACGTGCAACCCTTAGGTGTTTGACCCCAAGCAGCTATTGAATAGATGTGACATCCATAGGCAACTGCATCTCTGTCTCCTACCGTCATTACCAGCTGAGGAGAGAAAAGGTTGCCGCTAGTACTAGCAGCAAGCATGCTTTGTCTTCAATTAAACATAATAATCCTGCATTGTGTGATCACCATGTAATTTTATTTAGAGAAATGATATTGCTGACTTGGCTATAACCTAAGAAGATCATGGGCAGCTCTGCAATTGACAGTGATTTAAATGTTTTCCATACATTATCTCCTCCTGTGAATTTATGAGCCAAATGATATCAAAAATCATATAGCTTCTAACATTCATATAAATCTGCATAGGTCCTTGGACATCAGATCTAAAGAAATTTTACTCTGTAAGAAGTATTTTTTAAGAAATACTTTAAAAATACAATTTTTTTTGTATTTTTATGCCTTAAACATTTTGTCTAAATTTATGCCTTAAACATTTTGTCTCATATTGTTAACTTTTGCATGCTCCTTTGTATTAGCCTGGTCTCCCTATTAAAAGGTACGAGGGTCATATCCCTTCCTGCTTTATGTATACAAGTATGTTAGCACAAGAAGAACACAGTGTTTTTTAAGAAATACTTCTTAAGTCTAGTCATCAACACTAGACTTCCTAAAAACGTCTACATGTTGCACCATTTCTTTTGTTGTTGTTGGGTTTTTTAGAGGTGCGGTCTGGCTATGTTACCCAGATTGGACTCAAACTCCTGGGCTCAAGTGATCCCCCTGCCTCAGCCTCTCAAGTAGCTGGGACTCTAGGCATGCCACAGTGATCAGCTTACAAGTTGCACCCCTTCTAATGTTGAAAACAAAGAAATGTCTAATTAAACTTCCATGCAGTGGAAAAGTTATTTGAATCTGTTCTATGCTTTGATCAACAGTCTCTCAGTCTATTTGCTGTCATTTTATGTCATCTACAGCTTTGACTTGGAAGTGGGGGTCCTGAGGGCATGGATACACTCGCTCACCAGTCTGGCGGCCTCCAGAGCAGTGCCCCAGTGCACCGAGATGCCCCCGCTCCCATGGCCATAGTGGTGGACCACAGGCAGCCTCCAGCCATCTCGGGCAAGGAGCTCTGTCTGCAGTCTCACGCCTGGCCTGTAGGGCCTCAAGCCCACCTTCTCCCTGATGTTGCAGGCTCCGTGGAGGGAGGGCTCCAGAGCACAGCATCGAGAAAGAATCTCTCTGCTATTTTCTGCATCTGGGGACAGATTCCAGTCTCCTTTTTGCCTAGTTCCACCCAGGGTTACATGGGATGTACCAGGATAAATATACGTCAGCCCACTGCCATCTCGGATAAAATGCTCCACCCAAGGAGCCTGAACTTGGAGCACTTGGCCCCTTACAGGGAAAACCTCTGAGTCGCCTGCAAGCTGTCTGCTTCCAAGGCCTGAACAGTTGACCACGACATCAAAGGACGGATGAAGCTCCCACAGGTCTTCTATTTGCCGAGTGAGTGTCCAGCCTCCACTGCCTTTTATCCTATGGAAGAGAGACCGCGAGGTGATCCTTTGTTAGCATCCTGATCAACTACTTCCAGGAAGTAAAGAAAAGGAACCTGAGAACAAAAATTAGATCATGGTCTGATGAACAGACACCTCAAGAGCTTCCAGGGCCCAATCAGGACAAATTCTAGCCATCAACTGCTTCACATCCTAGGAACTGGGGATTTCTAAAGTTGAATCTAAATGGAAGCCACTTTTGAAAATTCAAAACAAAGGAGATTATATGCTTTGACCTTTTTAAGTTTTGTAGAGTTCCTGTATTATACTAGATGCTGAATAAATGCAAAGTTGATCTGGTATTTTAAGTGTCCAAGCATTTCTTATTTATACCACTTATTTAACACCTAAATTTATGCCTTAAACATTTTGTCTCATATTGTTAACTTTTGCATGCTCCTTTGTATTAGCCTGGTCTCCCTAACTAAAAGGTACAGGGGTCATATCCCTTCCTGCTTTATGTATACAAGTATGTTAGCACAAGAAGAACACAAAATATTTGCAGCTGATGAGCTAAATGGCAGCTGTGGTTGGTAATTATTGTATTTTCTGGACCAGGTATATCAATAATGAAAATAAATGGCTTATTCAGTACCTGTAGTCTTCTTTTAAATTGAGGTAAAATACACATAATATAAAATTTACCATTTTGACCATTTTTAAGTGTACAGTTCAGTAGTATTAAGCACATTCACCTTGTTGTGCAACTGTCATTACCATCCACATCCGCTATCCATCTCCAGTACATTTTGACTTTTTTTTGAGATGGGGGTCTCACTCTGTCACCCAGGCTGGAGTGCAGTGGTGTGATCTCAGCTCACTGCAGCCTTGAATTCCTGGGCTCAAGTGATCCTCCCACCTCAGCCTCCTGAGTAGATGAGACCACAGGTGTGCACCACCATGCCTGACTAATTTTTTGTATTTTTGATAGAGACAGGGTTTCACCATATTGCCCAGGTCTGCAACTCACGAGCTCACTCAATCCACCTGCCTCGGCCTCCCAAAGTGCTAGGATTACAGCCATGAGCCACCACGCCAGGCCTCCAGAACTTTTTTAATCTTGCAAAATGGAAAGTCTGTTCCCATTAAGCAATAACCCCCAGGATCTGTAATCTCGTTCATAGGTCACTTGTAGAATATAGGAGATTTAACATGAGAAAGGGACTCTCAGCAGCTCTGTTCAACAGGCCGAATGCCTGGATGCAAGGCACTGCTAAGCGGAACCAGAAGGGTGTGAGTGACAGTGCCCTTCCTCAAGGGCTGACCGAGGAACTGGCAGACAGAAGTGTAAATGCTTGGCAGAATGGACTAAGTTCTAAAGGAGAAGTGATGGGGAATCAGAAGGCCTGACTTTATGTCCCAGCTCTGCCTCACATTAGCTTTGAGCTCTTGGCCAACTCACCTCACTTCTCCAAATCTGTTTTCTCATCTGCACCATGGAGAGGATACCTCCCTTACCTGTCTCACAGGATGCTTGTGAGGTTCCAATGAAGTAATGGCCACTTCTTTGAAAAGTTATTAACCACAATACATTTTAGAGGACTGATATCAATAAATCACGAGCTCCTCAGGGGAAGAGACTGTATCTTATGCTTCTTACCATCCCTGTGACCCAGCTAAGTGACCCGTACCCAGTGGACTGGAAGTAAGTGTTAGCCAGTACTAAAGACAATATGATTTCCTGGTTGGGGCCTGTGATGGTTAATTTATGTGTCAACTTGATTGGGCTATGGGGTGCTCAGATATTTGGTCAAACATACTCTGTATTTCTGCAGAAAGTGTTTTTGGATGAGAACAACATTTAAATCAGTGGTGGAGTAAAGCTGATTGCCTTCTCTAACGTG
This sequence comes from Cacajao melanocephalus, assembly GCA_963573385.1. Taxonomy (NCBI): domain Eukaryota; kingdom Metazoa; phylum Chordata; class Mammalia; order Primates; family Pitheciidae; genus Cacajao; species Cacajao melanocephalus. The sequence goes on from CAUYLG010058333.1 coordinate 85,953, forward strand.
GGTAGGCCTCATCCTATCAGTTGAAAGCCTGAATAAAACAAAAAAAGTTGACTCTTCCCCAAGGAAGAAAGAATTCCTTTGGCTGGACTGCCTTCTGCCTGGGACATTGGCTTTTTCCTCCTTTAGGACTGGAACAAAAACATTGGCTTTTCCTGGGTCTCAAGCCTGCTGGCCTTTCATCAGCTCTCCTGGGTCTCCTGCTTGCGTGTCAACTCACCCTGCCGATCTTACACATACTATTGGTTCTTTTTACCTGGAGAGAAATACAGGGTGGCATAACTTTGGCATCTTCTCTCTCTGACTGCTGCAATCCAAGCTGTTTCAGGGAGAAACTGGGAAAGGTTGACCTTGAAAATGGAGGCAGAGTGCTTGTATCCTGCCTGCCCCTAAGAGAGCAGAAGTGATCATCATGGCAGTTCTGAGCACCATCTACTTTCAAGGCCAGATAAACAGGTTTAATGTGATGGAAAATAATAAGAAAAGACAGAAACTTCTGCAGTGGCTGAGGTGGTCAATGATGGTCAACGAACAGCATGGTTTTGACAACGAATTTGAACTTAGCAAGGAGGGACTCTTTGAAGTGATTCTAACTTTCCACCCCATTTCCTGGTTGGAGAGTTTAATTAAAACTTGTATTAAGGTCAGCAGAAAACGCCTTCTGATGCTGGGTTGCATTTCTAGAAAATGTCTCACGTTTGTGGTGGTGCATGCCTGTGATTCTAGCTACTCAGGAGGCTGAGGTGGGAGGATCGCTTGAACCCAGGAGGCCGAGGTTCAGGCTGAGATCACGCCACTGCCCTCAAGCCTGGGATACAGAGCAAGACACTATCGGAAGGAAGAAAGGCAGGCAGGGAGGGAGGGAGGGAGGGAGGGAAAGAAAGAAAAGAAAAGAAAGAAAGAAAGGAAAGAAAGGAAAGAAAAAAAGAAAAAGAAAGAGAGAAAGAAAGAAAGAAAGAAAGAAAGAAAGAAAGAAAGAAAGAAAGAAGAAAGAAAGAAAGACAAAGAAGGAAAGAAAGAGCAAGCCTCACATTGATGAGTGAGAGTGGAAGAGACCAACATTGCTGCTCACAGCATCTTAGACCCTAACCCCAATAGCTCAGCTTCCTATTCCATCAAGTACCAGCCTCAGGCTGTCTCAGCATCTTTGCAGCTTCTCTGCATCTGACTGAAGGCCAAGCTCCTGGGCAGAGCTCCATCTGCTCGGTCTCTCCACACTCCGTCCCTCTGCAGAGACCTCTAAAGTATCTCCACTGAGCAGTTTCAAGAACAGTTTGAAACCTCAGGATTAGATTCATTGATTATTCAACAAATATTTTTTGAGAGCCTGTACTGTTCCCAGCACCCTTGGGAGGCAAGAAGAACTCAGAGGCTACGCTTGCTCTGAGATCACATGAACCTGCAGCACACTTCCTATTAAATGCAAGCTGCATTGCCAGCATCAATGCTTCAAACAATAGAACATAAATGCTGTTGCTTTTTATTCTAAAAATCCAAGGAAGGCAGTGGTTGTTTACCTGAGATGAGGAAACCAAAGAAAAGAATCTGGCAAGCATCTACACTTTGGGGCCACAGAGAACTGACAAAGCCAATGGATTACTTTTTGGTATAACTAAAAGTAGTTAAAAGAGAGAGAGTGAAGCTGTAGCTACTGTTTTGTTTGTTTGTTTTTTTAATAAATAAAACTACTCATAGATAAAAAAAAGTATTTAATGCAGCAAATTTTATGGGGATAAGTTTTTTTTGGCTCTCTCAGTAAGAATAACCAATTTAGAAGCTTAAATTATATTCTTAAACATACAATAGATAAATATTTTTAAAGGTAAAATAACTCTGTAAAGACTTTTTTCCCCATAACATTGGCATTGAAAGAAGAGTAAATTGGAGTTCTGCAGTAATACTGAACAACACATTTCAGTGTTTTCAGAATCTTCTAAAAAGTGAACATGAAGAAAAGACCTTTAAAAATGGCGTCGGAGGGCTCTACCCTTTACCATTCATATGACTTTGGTCAAGTTATTCCACTTCTCTAAGCTTTAATCCCATATCCATAATTCGGGGGTAATAATACTGATTTCCCTAGGCTCGTGAAAATGAAATGAGACAATGTCTGAAAAAAGCATAACACTGTGCAGAACATACTACAGCTGCTCAATAAAGACTTTTTATTAAAAAAAAGTACTTAGGGTTTTCTTCATGCTACTGTAAAATACAAGACCCAGTGCATCATCTATGAGTATTCTTACCCTCCATACCTGTATATCACTTACGTTTCCTTAAGGATGATATTTCAATTTTGGAAAGTTTTAACTGATCATTATTTGAACATTATTTTGATTTTGTGGGTTTTTTTATTCTTACATTGTAGATTCCATGTGTTAATATTTGAACATTATGTTCTGTGCTCCAGATATCCTAATTAAAACTCAGAATTATTTTCCAAATTCAGGGGAATAAGAGAACCTGCCAGCCTTGGGATTTCAGCAAATTTCTAAAACTCACTGAAATTGTTTCCTGGAGATCAGAATGCCTAGCTTACAGAATTTTTATGATGATTATGCAAGAATTCAATAAGTGCAAATGTCTTTCTTTTTCATTTCAAGGGTTCCCTGCTGGTCAAGCTACTAATAAAAGTCCAACCTGTGCCTGCTGACTTCTTAAGCTATCCTAGTGGCTGGGCCTTGTCAGGCTTGCTGTGCTGGATGGCTCCCAGGCCTTGGATCCCAGAGGGAAACTTACTAAACGTGTCTGGACACTGGTCACCTTTACACTGTTGCAACGTGACCACATAGTGATGCCCAGTCATTATTATATATCCCATGGGCAGTGCATCATATGGCACCAGCTCATAGGAGGGAACTGTACCCAGAAGTCAGATGTTAAATTAGGTGACCAAGTGCCTACCAGGCTTCTTTTATGACCATATGAGGTAGTTATCTGGAAGTTTGGGGTGACATGGTTAGAGGTACAAGAAGAATGGTGACTTTCCTCTTGGAGCTTCTTGCAATTGAGTAAGACCTCAACCTGGAGAGAGTGTATACCCTTCTCCTAACCTCCCATGAGGAAATGGGGTCGGGGGATCACTCAAGAAGCAGGGCTTATGAAATAGCCCAAGCCCAACATCCTCTGGTCCTCTCCCTAAAACATGAGTGTTCATTTCCCCAAGCTTCAGTTAGCTCCCTGCTGGACTGCTTCAGCCTGACCCATGAACATGGAGGATGGTCGTCCTCAGCGCCCTTCCTTCACCTCACTGGGAGTTTCAGCAAGGAGTTAATGCCCAAATTGAGTTGGCTGTGACCTTGAGAAAAACAAGGGTCCACTAAGCAAATCTTAAATGCATACACACACACACACACACACACACACACACTCACACACACTCAACCTCCTAGGAGCAGAGTCCCCTCATCCCCTCTCGGCTCTTGGAATCAGAGGCAATTCCCATACCCCACTGAAGCTGAAGCCATGGTGAGAAAGGAATCTCGGGTAGCACTAAACAGGGAGGTGGGCACTGTGACCTGGAGACGTCATGGCCGGCAGCGGGGACAGGGGAAAGACACATGGCTGGCTAATGGGGTTAATGACAGTGCCGAGGAAGTCAGTTTCTTTCGTAGGCATTGCTGTGAGTCAGGCCGAGCAGTAGAACACAAGATACAGGAGAAGAAAAAGATGGGCGTCAGAGGAGTCTCCCAGAGAAAGTCACAGAGAGACCTAATCAGATGAGGGGCAAGGGAAGTGCCGGGCAAGGGAAGTGCCGGGCAAGGAGCTCAGTGTGACCAGAGCTGCGGTCAGCATGGGGGCCTCCTCAAGGACACAGGATAAGCTGTGGCCTCTTGGAAAGAGATCTATGTGTCCATGTTACAGGGCCCAGCACAGAAATGGGCCACCCAGTTTTCTGAATGTCATCAGAGGCAGGACAATCCTGGTCCTTCTGGGAGGATGGATTTAGGTAGGCTGCCTGGAGGAAGACTTACTGCCTTGCTGATTCATTTCCTGGAAGGCACCAGTAAAAAAGCAGCAGAATTGAACTCCACTGGCAGAATATGATATAAAATGTGATCTGCATGGGTGATTCAAACTCTGTGGGGCTTTTGTTTTTGTTCTGTATAGTATTGGGCATTATTGTCTTATTTTTTGTTTGAGAAGGAGATGATCTCTTTTATCTTTTGAAAAATAATGCAGATCTAATTTGCAGTACAAAAATGTTTTTGTGTGGAAGTTTGTATTATTTCAGAAGAATGGTGCTTAGGCTGAAGCCATTGCTGTGTGGCTTGCTGAGCCAATGCTTATTTTTGAGTGAGAACACTGAAGGCTGAACAGTCACATTGTGTGGAAGAGGCGTAGGTGGCAACAGAATAGACCCCGAGTGTGAGGACGGAGCAGGGATTGTGAGGCGTCCCATCTGCAACGCCCGGCGGGAGGCCAGTGGGTGGCAGCCCAGAGTGAGCCCCAGGTGTCGCCCCCTCACTCCCACTGGGGCCCACCCAGCCTGAAAGGCTCGCCCTGAAAGGCCCGTCTTGGGCTGCAACGCCTCCTGTGGGAGGAAAAGGGACACGTGTCCCTGTTCCTCCACCAGCTTGGTCAGACCCAGGCTGCAGGCTGCAGGGAGCCAATCTGCATGGTGAGGGGCCACCCAGCGCTGTCTGTGGAGGCCCCACACCGGGGGCAGGAGGGAGCCAGGTCTCAGGAGCACAGGAGGTAAGGGGCAGGGGTGCTGAAGTCTTCTCCCGCGGCAGACCCTGTGCCTTCTGTCTGAGGCACTCAAGTCTCAGCCGCCTTCCTGGCGGACATGGGTATCAAACGGACCGAAGGTCTCCCCAGGACTCTGGGGGACAAGGGCGCCCCTCGGTCCTCTCGCCCCCGCTGTCCATAACCTACCCATAGCCGGGAGGCGGCGTATTCCCAGGTAGCACCGCCTCTGCCTCTGCGGGGGTCAGGCAGATGGCGCTGCATCCCCACCAAGCCCCAAGCCCCAAGCCCCCAGGCGGGGGTCACCATCAGTGGCGGGAAACGCTGACTGCGGGCCTGCAGCTCAGGACTGGGTGGCTGGGTTGTTCCCAGGCCTTCCTCCCTCAGCCAGGGGTCAGGCCTGAAAACATGGCGATGATGGAACTGCCAGGTCTGTCTTCTAGAAGGCGATGCTTTGGAAGTAGGAAGAAGACATAGTTCAGATAATATTTGGTTTGGTGTGGAAATGACCGGGGGCTGCCCGAAGCCAAAACACTCACTCTCGGAGGAGTGGGAGCCAGCAGGGTGCGCAGGAGCGGGCAGGGGCGGGGGCTGGCTCCCACTCACAGTTCCACAGGGGGGGCCCCCAGCCGCAGAGGAGGACGCTGCCCGTGATGCAGGGCAGCACCAGGCCAACTGGGAGACTTATGAGGACTCCTCAGAGAAGGTGACTGTGCGCGGGGCGGGGGAGAGGCTGGTGTGTCCCTGCCTCTGCCCCCTCCCACAGTGACACCTCTTCAGGTGCCCTGGACCTTCACGCCTCGTCCCTGCCCCATCAGAACTCTCCTCATCTACCCAGGGCCTTATCAACAATTTACCCTTTAAAGCAAAATGAAAGCCACTGAGCCCTCTCTCCCAGGAGGAGTTACGCATTTGCATTGCCCTTCTAGGCTTTAGAGCCAATGCTTTAATGAAAGTGTGGGCAGAAGAAAGTTTGTGAAGAAATGTTTCACACCCCCTTGCCTGATTACCCATAAGCTCAAGGCTATCACTGGGACTCGAAACTTACCCTGGCTCATCTGAGCTGCACCTTCTTTCAGCTGGGCACCTGGAGGACCCGGCTCTGGCCCTTCTCCAGCCATGCCCTTCTTCTTAACGAAGTATTCGGGGCTCTGGCATGTGCCCAGCCAGAACCCTCTCCCTTCACTTCCAGCCCGTCTTCTGGGGACCCAGGATTCCCATATTCCCTGTCCTCTTCCAGGGCCTGCATTGTCTTCCTCCCAGGGGCAGGTGCCACTGTGTGCACCCCAGAGCCCAAGGAGTGGCCAAGGACAACCATCTTCAGGGAAGATATGGATGGAGCACAGGTGCTTCCTGCCATGTCCCTGGGCCTCCTTGCTGCCATGTGAGAATGCAACACTCTCAGGAATCTATAAATTCTAAATGTCAACTTGGCCTTCCTGCTGGTTGTGGTAGAGGTTGGTCTGATATTGGGTGTGTTCTTTAGCTACACCTCAAATCAGGATTTATATTGCAACAGACAGAAAATTTCAGGGGACAGAGGAAGAAAGAATGGAAAAAGAGTAAAGACAATTTCTTCCTGCACTGAATTCATAAATTTAAATTGTGGCACTGACTCAGGTTTGTGTTAAGGGAAAGATGGTGGAAAATATTCATGAGAAGAAAATGTTTTTCTTCTCAAAATTGGGTGTGTGTGGAATTTTATTGTGCCCCAAGGTTAAAAAAAAAAAAAAGTGCTTTAAAAAAAAAAAAGCAAGTCAAGTGAACATATCAACAAGACACAAGAGCAGTTTGAAGGGACTCCTACTCAGCTAATCTTGGACAATTTGAATATCAAAATAATAAGAGGGAGTAGATTATAATTCATTGAATAAAATAGATGTCCATCAGTTCATGCTGTCATAAATAAATATAGGAAAAGGAAAACTTCTTCACAGTAGAAAACAAACCATGAAGATGGAGTTATGAAATGATCACTTGGCAAACATCACGGTAATAAAAACTCAGGCAAGAATCATCAATGGATGCTAAAACTCATAGATGAAAGCACTACTTTCATAGAAAATCGTTTCATGGGAATAAGATATTTACATAGTCTCAGGTATATCACAACAAAATATTTAGTAATTACAAAGAGAAAAAGTAGTAGCCTCACAGTAGAGATACCTGGCATTCTGGGTGATGAAAGTTAACAGCCTCAATAAGGGGATAAACTGATATCATTGGCTTCCTGCTATGAGGCAATAAGGATTCAACATTACCTCTGTGCATTCCCATGCCAACATGCAGGCCCTCAATCTGATCCCTAGTAAACATCACACAAACCCCAACTGAGGGACATTCTATTATACAAAACAACTGGTCTGTACTATTCAAAGTTGTAAATGTAACAAAAGACAAAGACAGACTAAAGACTCATGAGACATGACAACTGAAGACAATGTGTGATTGTGGATTGGATCATGGACTGGAAAAAAATTTTGTGTTGTGTGTATTTATATTTATACATGGACATTATTTGGACAGCTGGCAGAATATGAATAAGGTCCATAGATTAGTGTAGTATCAATATAATGATATTGATTTTATTATAGTACTGTGTTTATGTAAGAGAATACCCTTGTTATGAGAACAAGTATTTAAATATTTAAACATGGGGCCGGGTGCAGTGTCTCATGCCTGTAATCCCCACAGTTTGGGAGGCTGAGATGGTTGGATCACCCGAGGTCAGGAGTTCGAGACCAGACTGGCCAATATGGTGAAACCCCGTTTCTACTAAAAATACAAAAATTAGCTGGGCGTGGTGGTGCATGCCTCTAATCCCAGCTACTCAGGAGGCTGAGACAGGAGAATTGCTTGAACCCGGGGGGCAGAGGTTGCAGTGAGCTGAGATCGCGCCATTACACTCCAGCCTGGGGTACAAGAGCAAAACTCCATCTCAAAATAAATAAATATAAATAAATAAATAAACTAACTAACAAACATAGAAGTAATTAGGAATAATGGGGCATCATATCTGCAACTTACTTTCCAATGGTTCTGAAGGAAAATACGTATAAAGAGTAAAAAGAAGGAGAAAATAGTGAAGCAAAATGTTAGGAATCTGGATGAGGAGTCAGAGTTCCTCTACCTGCCTTAGCTCTGTGTCCATTAGCTTCCCTGACACACACCCCTGGCCATCCCCACGCCCTAGATCAGCCCTTGACCATGTCACTGAGGGAGAACAACACTCTCAGGTTCTCACTGATCTGCATCTTCCTGATTTGCCGGAGACCACAGGGCTCCAGCCAAGTTTTCTAGAGACCTTCCTGATCATCAAGACAAAAATTCAAGGTGAGAAAGCCACACAATGGACTTGAGGGTAATAATGAAACTTTAGCCCAAGACTACTAAAAATAAAAAATAAAAAAAATGTTAAACTCTCTAATGACACCTGACCTTTTTTTTTTTTTTTTTTTTTTTTTTAAGATGGAGTCTCCCTCTGTTGTGCAGGCTGGAGTGCAGTGGCACAATCTTGGCTCACTGCAACCTCTGCCTCCCAGATTCCAGCAACTCTTCTGCCTCAGCCTCCTGAGTGGGACTACAGGCATGCACCACCACGCCTGGCTAATTTTTTTACCTTTTATACACAATATTTTGTACATGTTCTTCCATTTTGAGCTTCTCTGGGGTCATAAGCCAAAAAATTATGCATTGTATTGAATCTAAACTCGACCACTTTTTGGCATACCTAATAATTTCCACTTACCTAAATTTTATTTTTATTTTTTTGCCTTTTTCCACATGCTCTAATTTTTTTGTTTTATTTTTTGTATTTTATTAAGATAAGGTATATGATGCCTCAATTTCTTTCTCTTTTTCCTTTTTTTTTTTTTTTTTTGAGCTGGAGTTTTACTAGTTGCCGAGGCTGGAGTGCAGTGTCTCGATTTTGGCTCACTGCAACCTCCACCTCCCAAGTTCAAGAGATTCTCCTGCCTCAGCCTCCCAAGTAGCTGGGACTACAGGTGCCTGCCACCACATCCGGCCAATTTTTTTACTTTTAGTAGAGACGGCTTTTGCCATGTTGGCCAGGCAGTTCTCGAATTCCTGACCTCGGGTGATCCTTCTGCCTCAGCCTCCAAAAGTGTTGGGATTATAGGCGTGAGCCACCTCACCTGGCTGATGCCTCAATTTCTTATCACTAGAATCAGTGTTTCCAAGTTTCTATTTCTAGTCATTTTTATATTTCTATTTCTAGTCATTTTTATAAGGAAAAAAATTTTTCTTTTTTATTTTATAAGGAAAAAAATATTTCTATTTCTAGTCATTTTTATAAGGAAAAAAATGCAACACTACACACTATTGCCATTCTGGAAAGGTGGTGATGCTGCTAAAATTTGCATGTTGGCTGGCAGGCAACTCCATCATGTGATAGCTCAAAATATACGTTTATCAGCTGATGTATACAAGTCCAAACTTGGCATATAAACAGTGATTTATGGGCCAGTTACAAAACCAAAACTTACAGAAGCAAAATGTCCTATATAAATTGCTAAGAGGTAAAAGTGAGAAGAGCGCTTATAAAGCTACAAAACTAGATCCTGATGCCACTGACATGTGCCTAGCAGTCCTAAGCTTCCTCCTTTGTGCTCCCATTCCAACCTGCATAAGTCTGTACTTTATTTTACCATGTGTGTTACTGTCATTGTTAATTAATATACAAACACATACACATAGTCATCCCCAATTATTTTTAAAAGAAATCATATTTTATCCTTCTTTTTGACCAGCTTCTAGCATGATGCCATATGTGTGTGTGTGTGTGTGTGTGTGTGTGTTCAACAAAAAATTGTGTAATTGATGAATTACATTAATCAATTATCCTATAACCTACATCTGGAACCGGATCACTGTTGCCCCAGCTTACTTCAAGTCACTTTTCCAACATTTACACAATAATTCACATTGTTCCTATTTACCTATCAAATATATATATATAGGCATCGAAAGGACCAATGTTTTACAACCCTCAACATGCCTGCAAGTCCAGAATAAACTAAAGACAGATTTATTGACGCGTCTCAAATGAAGACACTCTTGATGTGTTTCCTAACTGGAAAATAGGTACTAGTTTCCGGAAAGTCCTGGAAAGTAAGCCAAAATGCACGTTCAAAATATTATGGTCTGAACTTAGTAAGGAGGCAGTGACATAATTTGGATAGGCCCTCGGTTTTAGAGTTCTGATTTAAGACAAAAGGAAATAATGAAACTTTTTTTCTTTACCACAAATGGGAAAAAAATTCAAAAATAATTTATAATAAGCAAATAATTCTCTCATCCAAAGAATTAGAGTAGAGCATATCATTTTATAGCTGGAAACATATTTTCCAAACTATTACATTTTACAGATGAGGAAAACTAAGATACTGTTTCAACAAGAGGGTTTTACCTGGGGCAAGAAGGGTAGGGAATAAGTCAGACATCAAGGTACAGACCAAAAATAGAAGATAGACAAATTACTATAAGCATGGTGTGACTTAGTCCTTGTGATACAAACACTGTCTTCAGATTGTTTTACAAAGCCCTAGTCATTTGTGAGCAACAAGACAATGTAAAAGAGCTCTGAGGGAAGGCAGAGACTTTTCAGTATGTATTTTATGAATAGCTATGAAATGATTTGTGGCTATGACAGATAAGGAAATAGCAAGGAGCATTTCAACTGACCTTTTCTCCAACCAGGGGAGGTAGGCAGGGCATTCGCATTTCAGGGTTGTAAAAGCCTGACCAGACACATGTTGGGGGAATTTCTTCAGCTCAGCCTCAGTCATCTTTCGAAATCCCAGAACCACATCAGCCCAAAATGGCACTTCTTCGGTAGGAGTGCTCTGAAATATCTGCCAACTCAAACACATTAAATGAAAAATTTTCCTGAAATTTGTGGAAATAACGTATTTCTAGTAATGTATTTCATGTGACATTCTCTAGAACATTTATTTTATTTAATTTATTTTTGAGACAGAGTCTCACTCCATCACCCAGGCAGTGGCACAATCATGGCTCACTGCAGCCTCAACTTTCCAGGCTCAGGCAATCCTCCTGCTTCAGCCTCCCAGGTAGCTGGGACCACAGGTGCATGCCACCACACCCAACTAATTTTTTTTTTTTTGAAAGAAAGAAAAAGAGAGGAAAGAAAGTGAGAGTGAAAGAAAGAAAGAAAAAAGAATGTACGAGAGAAAGAAAGAGGAAGAAAAAGAGGGAGAGAGAACAGGATTCTTGTTCTACTGCCCAGGCTAGAATGCAGTCTAAAAATGGGTATT